>JAXCMG010000005.1:2237802-2261481 GCA_034642415.1 Podarcis siculus | reverse complement strand
ACCAGCGGAGCCTTCTGGCTTTTCTGCCAGTGCATCTGCACTGCGTCGACCTCCCTAAATGCCTCTCTCTCCCAGTAAGCAACAGAGACCCAACTGCCAGGAAGCGAACATGGCAGGTCCAACTCACCTGGCCAGCTGCTTCTTCCACCAGCCGTATTTTATGTGCGTTGCAGAGGAATGCAGAATCCTGCCTGTAGCAACTGAGCCCCTGGCATTGTTCAGCACTGCTTGGACTTCCCATGGTCACGCTGCCCCCTAGTTTGCATGCAACATCCCTCCTCTCCCTCCCTCCTCTCCCTCCCTTACCACACTGCCCTGATGCTGACTTTAAGGCCCGGTGTTAGATCCTCTGTCACAAATTCGCAGTTGCAGCTTTTGTTGTCGGCATCAGGCATGTCTTCTCCAGGGAGGCAGGCATCTAGATAGAGGAAGGATAAATGCATAATAAACTATTGCTGCAGAGAGTGATGGATTCTTGGCAAAATGTGCTGGGAATATAGAAAAGGCAAGTGTGATTGCAGCTTATGACAACCTTTTCCCTTTCTCTTTAAGCTAGGTTTAGACAGCAGCTTTGGATAACTGAAATGTACGCTCCCCATCAGCGGCTCCCAAAATCTGTAGGCTGTGAAAAAGATATTCATGTATGCGACAACGGCTGCAAGAGTTTTAATAGCACAAGGTTGGAAGAACGAAGAAATCCCAACTAAAGAATCATGGCAAGAGAAATTGATGGATTATGCAGAACTGGCAAAATTGACATGTAAGCTACAGTACAAGGACAACTGTGATTTCAAAGATGAATGGGAACCCTTTACAAAGTACTTGATGATGCAACAAAGTGAATTGGACTCCTTGGCAGGTTTTGAATAAACACTCACAAACTCTTTATTGACAATAATCAGTTAGACAATTTAAGGATGTCTACAATTTTGTAACATGCAGAGAACAGTATTCACAGAGAAACCAAAGACTGGAACTAAGGGGAGTCGGGGGGGTCATTTATGGGAGGGGGGGGAGGAAAATGGGGAAAATTAAGGATGTGATATTTTTGGATAATATGTTTTGTTTAGGTTTCTAATAATAATTTATTTTAAAAAATCTGCAGGCTGGCTTACAACATAAAAAAAAATACATCCCTTCCAATTAAATCACATTTCAAAACAAGCGTTGCCTCAGGGATAACTGGTCAAGGGCTGCATGCTGGCAGTAATCACTACCCACTGCCTTGCAGGATATCTTCAGGAGAAGAAAGGGCTAAGGAGTAAACCCTGCAAAAATCTGAAGAGGAGTTCCTAAAACAGTTGGATAGGGCCTTGTATGCCTCCTTCCAGCAACTCCTGCAGCTAAGCTGGTGCCATCAGAGAGGCCGAGAGTGTTAGTAATTCCATTCTCTCATTGCTGTTGGATCTCGTGATCCACTGTTTACATTCCATAGTGACAGGAGTGTGAGAACAGAACTCAGACACTGTACTTCCGTTCTGTGTGCTTTTGTACTTTCTCTCTTTGTTCTCTGCTTTCGGACGGAGAGGACATGTGTGAAGCTGCTGCTCACACTCAGCCATGTATGTTGTTTTGAACTGCTTTAAATAAAGAAACTTTCGCAATGCCAAATACCTACAGCTGATGCTCTGCTAATGGTAATAGCATGCCCACATCTCCACTGGAGTCGGCCACGACTGGACCTAATGGTCAGGGGTCCCTTTACCTTTACCTTTATTTATTGCTTATGACATTTGTTATGTTTGTAATTATGTAGATCTTGTCGTGTTGTAAGCCATTTTGAGCAGGGTTTCAACTATGGAAAGGCAGCATACAAATAAAATGATGATGATGATGATGATTAAACATGGCTTATAAATGCAAAGAATGAACTCATAATATATCACCACCACCCTGAGCTGGCTCACCTTCTGAATTTTGACGGGACGCAGCTCCCTTCATGCGGAAAGCCTGCCGGGCTCGGCTCCTGTCTCCGAAGCTCCAGCTCTTGGGCACTTTGCTGGGACTGTCTTCAATGCTCTGGTCCGCACTAGGGGACCTCCGTATCCCCTGGGCCTGAGGAGAACCTTTACCTTTTGTGGCCGCACCTCGAGGGCTGGAGAAGACACGATCTTTCAAGCTGACCTTTTGACTGCGCACAGAGACAAACCAAGACAAGAGACCAAAAAAAGAAAAAAGGGGAGGGGGGAGACAAGCAAGGGGAAGTCACTCCAAAAACACCACGGCGGCTCCCCTTCAGCCATTCAAAATCGATTTGTCTTTCAAAGCAGCGGCGGCTGAAGCGGCGGCAGTGAGATGTGGCTTTTAAAACACTAGACCGGTTCAGAGAAAAGGAATTTCGGGGAAGGTTTCCATGGCGATGGATGGAGATGAAGTAGAGGGTCGTTAATCGAGGAGCGTCAATGAGAAATGGACAAGTAAACAGAAAGTGGTCTTGGGATGTGAGGGTCTGTCAGGGGCAAATGGAAAGGCATAAAGCGGTGGGGTACGGTAGCTGTTGTACACAGGGGAACGGGGGTAAGGTTCAACTATTCAAAATCTGGACCTTGATCCTTGTCTGAGGAGGATAGTGAAGAAAGACCCTTCCGAGATATACCTGACAGAAACCACTTCTGCCAATATCAAAGTCTAGAGAGCCTGGATCGAACAACCAGACTAATACAATGTGGATGCAAGACTCGAAACCTTCCTGATTTTCTCACTCGCTTTGTGAAGTGGGAGAAGAAGACCTTAGAAAGTGGGCAACTGGCCTCATTACCCATCATGCAAAGTTCTGTGTCATGGCCAAGGAGGAGGCAGCCATCTTGCATAGCATTTTACGCATGCATTCTGTCGGATGGCTTTGGCCTACCTAGTTCAAAGGTATTTAGGGGCATTTTTTAAGCTTGATCTTTTAGGATGGTTATTGTATTTATTTATATACACCCCTTCATCGTGAGATCTCAGGGCGGCTCACAGAATAAAATACAAGATAAAAACATGAAAGCAAGTGGAGCAAAACAGCGAAACGATAACCGCCACCCTTCCCACAGACACATTTAAAAGGCTGTAAAATATTAGTCAGCCAAAGGCCCAAAGAGGAACATTTTCGCCTGGTGCCTAGGATATCCAAATCTTCCTGTACGCCAACTTTTCTGCTTTTTCTTCCTGTTCCCCCACCTCCCCCAACATCCGCCAGTCTATTTTACGTTGATAACATCTGCTTTCCTGCATATAAAAAGTAGGCTACCTGCGCACAATCACATCATCGAGGGTTTCTGGGTCAGATTTCCCACGTTACATTACTGAACGTTGAATCCCAGAGTTATGTGCATCTGAGAAGTCAGCTGTGCTTTTATTTAACCTCCCACCACCACCACATTAAGTGCTAAACAGTTCACCAGCATGAAAGCCTTTCCTGGAAAGACAGAATAAATTCACATAGGATGTTTCCTGGTGGTTACTAGCCATGATACCTAGAAGTACCGCATCTCTGCCCAGAGGCCTGAAGATGCTAGAGGTGAACAAGGGTGTACAGGTGATGCTATCAGACTCTCTTTGTCGGGGGCCAGGCTAGAGCCAAAATCCAGAAATCAAAGCTCTCACGTTTCATCGCTGCTGCTTCATTGCTGACTGGACAAGAGACAAGGCTTTCATTATATATTGATCAGGCTCCTTCCTCGCTTTCACCTAGCAGGACCCCCTTCCATAAGGCTGCTGAAGAGGAAGAGGTGAGACCACAGGAGCTCTCCGTCAGCTCAGGTGATTGACCAGCAACTCCTCCTGTCCTTGAACTCTCCATTTCAGCTGATTGCTACAAGAACCCTATATAGCAAAGACCTAATCCCAGAGCTTGCTTTGTTCCTCCACCCTCCTCCTCCCCTTTTCTTTTTGTGTCACCTGAAGGCAGGGGCGGTCTTTTTTTATTGATATCTGCAAGCTGCTCTGTAAGCCTTTTTTTTCCCCTTCAAGAGCAGGGAAATAAATAAATATGTTAACATTTTTGACAAACGCTTTAAAAATATAAATAAAATATTAAATAAATAAATAAAAATAAAACCCAGGTCTTTCCCAAAGCGACTCTAATAGAGGCTTTTATTTCTGCAGCTGCCCGCCTTTCCCTTCAGGAATTGTTTAGTAACCTCTCACTGTGCTTGGTTATGCTTTTAAAATAAAATCTTACATTAATTATGGGGAACTGCTAATGCACTGAAACGCAGTCCCTGAAAGCCCATTACTCATAATGAAAAGGAACTTTTTTTCCCACAGAAACCTCCTGGCGTAATGGAAAACAAACAAGTCTCTAAGGACAGAGGCAGACCCCCCCCCCCCGCTGTGTTAAGGTTTTCCTTCAGCCAGGGACCTGTTTTCCAAATCAAGCAGCTGCAACATGCAAGGAAATTTCTACAGGGGAACAAGTGCAGTTTGGAACCGGAAAGGAGGTGGGGCAATGGCAGGCCTTTGCAGCTGATTCAGGAGCATGGCTCCATCTATACAAAGTCATAGAGTCCTAGAACTGGAAGGGACCGCATGGGTCATCTAGTCCAACCCCCTGAATTGCAGAAATCTTTTACCCAATGTGTGGCTCAAGCCCACCATGGGTGTAGCCTGGGAGGCAGGGAGCAGCTGCCCCCCCCAAAAAAATCAAGTCAATAAATAAAAATATATAAAAGCAGAAATAATCAGAATATTTGAAATGCTCACTGACGTCACTTCGGTGATGTTGTGTCTCATTCTAGCGATGCAACTGGTAATCTGGCTGAGTGACAGGCAGTGACGGATTTACGTACAAGCTAAACAAGCTATAGCTTAGGGCCCCACTCTCGGGGGGGGGCAAAAAAATTAAAGAAAAAAACTTGGATGTACATTTCCAAAATATAAGATAAAAAACAAATAAAATAAAACCTACATACAGCAACAGTGTTTTGTGTTGTGTAGGCTCCTATGAGTTAAGTAATGGGCCCCGCCTGCTAGCCTGCTCCCTAAAATATCACTGGTTTGCAAATTTCTATATATAGGGTGCCTACATTCTGCATGTGCAAATGGCTTTAGATACCTATTAAGTCCATAAATTACCATATAGCATATATTCAACACAAAAAACAGCGACAATTTGTTGTTGACAAATGACAGCTGGACATATAAAGGGCCCCATTACCTTCAGTAGCTTAGGGCCTCATCAAACCTAAATCCGGCCCTGCATAACTCCATACCCTCCAACATTTCTCCAATGAAAATAGGGATGTCCTAAGGAAAAGTGGAACATTCTGGGATCAAATCAGAAACTGGGATGGCTTCTGTAAATCCGGGAATGTTCCTGGAAAATAGGCTCACTTGGAGGGTCTGCAAAAAGGGTCTGCAAAAACTAACCTACCGTGCAAAGGTAACATTTACATTGGCCCATCCTCTTTTGCCTGTGGCCCCAACTTACTGTCATGCGGCCCTCAGAAGGTTTCATAGAAGAGTATGAAGCCCTTAAGCTGAAAAAGTCTCCCCATCCCTGACATAAGGAAAGGGAGAGGAAATCTATGCAGGATCTATGCTTTAGTGTGCTTTAGTGTGTTGCTACTGGGTGGCGCTGTGGGTTAATCCACAGAGCCTAGAACTTGCCGATCAGAAGGTCGGTGGTTCAAATCCCCGCGACGGGGTGAGCTCCCGTTGCTTGGTCCCTGCTCCTGCCAACCTAGCAGTTAGAAAGCACGTCAAAGTGCAAGTAGATAAATAGGTACCGCTCCAGCGGGAAGGTAAATGGCGTTTCCGTGCGCTGCTCTGGTTCGCCAGAAGCGGCTTAGTCATGCTGGCCACATGACCCGGAAGCTGTACGCAGGCTCCCTCAGCCAATAAAGCGAGATGAGCGCCCCCAACCCCAGAGTCGGTCACGACTGGACCTAATGGTCAGGCGTCCCTTTACCTTTACCTTTACCCTAAATGATGTATTTAAAAGATGAACCATTAAGTGCAAAAGCTTCTGGCACTTTCCAGTATCCTGCTCCAGCCAATATTAGGGCGAAACAACATTTTGCCAAACAAATTTCATACTGCATGTTTCCTTCTACACATCACTGGCTAGCTGTCATTTAAGGGTGTTTCTGTGTGTAGGAAAACACACAATATGACAACACCTCAAGCATTAAGTGAAGCTGAGAGAAAAGATGCAACAGGGATGGCATTGCTCCTGCTAGGTTTATATATACATATATAAATCATGCCTTCGAGATCTACTCAAAGTGCACAGCAAATGAATTTTGCTCTTGGCTCTGAAATACTTTACATAATATAAAATGTTGGCTGCTTTCGGTTTCACTTTCTTGCAAAATCTCTCTCATAGGGCTGCATCTCTCTGCACAACATCTCAGGGTACATTTTAGTTCTCTTTTTACCATCACTCTACTAAGGATTCCCCTGAATTTTACTTGCATTTTGGAGCAGCGGAGAAACACACTATCTGACTTCTCTTTTTGCTCTCACCAACTGCTAGTATTGTCAGTTCCCTTCAGGAGGACTAATTCCAAAGTACCAGCATATGACCACAGCTTATCACAACTCTTAAAAACCACAATTTTATCCTGAATATTCAAAGATACTGTGGGAAATGATTCTAATAATCATTCTGCGTGCAAAGTAACCCTAAGCACGATACAACCCAAGTTGTGAACCCAAGCTTATCTTCCTAATGCAGGTTGCAATTCAATACCTATTTACTTGGGAGTAAGTCCAATGTATTCAATACATAGGATTGTGGTGGTAGCCTCTTGCCTCTGAATGGTGGGATACTTAACAGAGCTCTGGCATCTTAGAAACGAAAGACTGATGGTTTTAGGAGCTGGATTGGATTCCAAAAACGGACAAACAGATCACATTTTGCAATTGACAAACATCAATCACATTTCGCAAGCATCCTGTGGCATTCTAAATCAGCCTTGCACTGGCCAAGTCCACACTTAAGTGCAAAAAATAAAAGATGAGTCCACTGTCCAAAGCATGCAAGGGAAGAATTAGTAGTTTAATAGCCCTAAGAGAAGACACATGGCCGCAAAGTCTTTCAAGCTGATTTAACTGTCGCAGAGACAGACGGATAAGAGATGCTGCAGGAACTGGAATCTGGGATTCAGTCATCTGAGTTCCCGCTCTCCATCAATGCCCAAATCTTGCTCAGTGGTACTTGCAGTTAGGCAGTTAGGGGTCTTGTAGCTACAATGTGCGGAAGATTAGTGGTCTGTGACTGCATAGTAGAAGTGCTGGAAAAGCCATGTTATGTTTTCAAGTGCCACTACTCCAGAGCTATGAAGGAGAAGCCCATTCACATGTATTCAGTCCAGTGGGCTTACGATACAATCAATATACGTACTTCCAAATTCAAGTTATTTAATAATAAACTGGGAGACCCCAAGTTGTGAGGGATTAGAGCGGGTTTGGTGCTTTCGTTTTTCAGGGTTTGTTTTATTTTCCAGGGTAGTGTTTCCCCCCGAATACCCGGTCTCTTTTGTCACTATTAACCTTATTAGCTTGCTAAGAAAGACTCTGACTAAGGCAAGGTTACACCTTGCGGTTTCCGCACTTGGTCTCATTGGGGAAACACAGAAGCAGGCGGTGTCGGCTGGCCGTCAGAGGACATTCTGGAGGGCCTCCCTTTGCACCTCTAGTAAGCAGATGAGTGGTCAGAACAGAAGGCAGCAGGGGAAAGAAAAAGACAGAAAAGAGAGGGGATGAGCCGTGCAGCCTTAGATTAGTTCAGTGCAAAGCAATTCCCGTGGTACCTAGAGTTTCCTGAGCAGCATCCACAAAGTGACTTTCTGGACGGATTGCTTTTACTGGAAATGAGGGGAGAGTAGAGAAATTAGACCAGAGGGCTCATGCCAAACAGGAAACTTTGATCAACTGCAGAAAGTGATGTGGAAGGGACACATTCATTGGGGATATTATGGAGCCAGGATGGGGGGGGGGGTTGTTTCGTTTTCCGTCAAAAGCAAAGCGCAATAAAAGTGTGGCTTGGGGACAGCTTTGCAATAAAAAATAACTCTACAAACAGTCCCTTCTGCATCAGAAATGTCTTCCTCGGCCGCAGCATCTCTAACGGTACACGGAGCCCTTGAAAATGTTTCTCTAATCAATTAGGAAAATTTTCATTGTGATTTCCCACCTCCCAAATATTAATCCTGCCATTTTCTCATGCTTGCTAAAAACTGGCATTTTCCACCTCCCAACGCATTGGAGGCAGAAGCAGAGATACTTTCCCTTTTCTTTATATCGTCTCAAGTTACTTTGAATTCTGCGGTTTCTCCCAGATATTAATTATCACCATTTCCCAATGCTTGCAAATATCTACTTATTTGGCTAGCAAAACTTAAGGGAGATAGCTTCCCACTGAATTCAACTGAATTATGTATTTCATCTCTGCTCTTATTTTGCCATTTTTACTTGTCCCTTCTAAGTATCAATTATTGGTGTTTTTCGCTGGCATTTGGCGTCTTTTCTCCAATGTTTTAAAGCAAGAGAAAAGCACTAGGCCTAAAAGATGTGAATTTCACCCACAGAAAAGAACAAGGCAGAGGTGCTCATTGCGCTATCAATCAAATGAGCAGGTGCATTTATGCATGAGCCACTATACATGACCCAGAGCTGCCACAGCTCTGCCACTATTGCCCCTTCTCTCTGTGCAAACGTGTGATTCTCTGTCTCTTACAACATCTGGTTTGCCCCAATGATCCACCTTCTTTTCTCTTCTTTTCCACCCCAAATGAGCTGTTTTAGTAAGTCAAGAGGGCACACGCTGAGAGCCGGCTCAGTACCATTAGCAACCTCTTGGCCACATTTAAAATGCAGAAGGGGGTAGCCTCTTTGGCTTGCACTGGGGAGGGGGCAGGGAGGAAGGGTGACTTGAACTTGGCAGCGCAACGCTTCCGTTCCAGTACCAGAAGGGATGTTGAGCATCGCTCCTTCTGCTCAGCAACCTCCGCTGCAAGTTCAAACGGAATCCGCCCTCTCTTTCTCGAGAACACCCGGCTCCTGGCAAAGTACCAGAGGTGTCTCTTCTTGAAAGAACAAGACCACTCGTCAAATACAGTAGGCTAGGGGTTTCCTGGCACAGGGCCAGACTAACAGACACACAGTCCGCGAGTCTCCTGCAGGCACCCCCAATAAGACGAGGGGTTTAAAAACAAACGGAAGGGCTGCCTCTGTCAGTTGACGTTTTCATCAACAGCCCGACCACAAGTCCATCTGCAGCTCCTTCTGCCCCCAATCTCTGGAGGGAATAGTTAAAACCTTAATCTACAGCATCCCTTGCCAGGAACCAGAATTCTCTGATAAACACAACCCCATGTATCTCTATTAATTTTCCTATGCTGATGAGACTACCATTTGAAATGATTCAAACTACCTCAGATTATCACCAATTTGGCGGGGGCAGGGTCAGTTGCCCTGTGATGTTTCATCTCCCCACAAACAAACACACAATTTTTCATTACTATTAATTTAAATTGCACTTGATTTACTAAGCTGGGTTTAGCTAACATGGCGTCCTTCTAGAAGCTGTTGGACTACAACTCCCATCATCCCTGACTACCAACCATGCTGGCTGGGGATGATGGGAGTTGTAGTCCACTAACATCTGGACAGCACCATGTTGGCAACCCCTGCGCTAAAAGCAATCTGCCCCTATTGAAATGGATGGGGAAAGGGAAACTAACATACACTGAAGAATAGCCAGCCCAAGACATTTGGGCACCTGAGGCAAACTGCAAAATGGCACCCATCTCACCACCAAGGAAGAAAGGGTGAGTGAAGACCTACATTGGGAATATGGGAGGGAAAAAAGATCTATATGGGGATCTACTGCATCTGTGGATCCTGCCGCCTAAGGCGGCTGCCTCATCTCGCCTCACGGGAGGGCTGGCACTGCACTGAAAGATAAGTGGCGTCCATTCTGCCCCCAGCAATTCCTCAAAATAGGGCAAGGGAAATCTTAGCATTCTGCCTATATCACAAATTCAATTTATATGTCATCATATCACTTCAGGAGCACAGAAGTAGACTTTTCTATTTGGAGTGGGTGAGTGGTGATATTCTGTACATTTTCTACCTGTCTTAAGTTACTTAAGTCCATTGACTTCAATGGGTCTACTCCAAGTAAACTACCATGCACTGTTTTTGGAATGTGGTACTAACGTGATTAGGACGCGGGTGGCACTGTGGGTTAAACCACAGAGCCTAGGACTTGCCGATCAGAAGGTTGGCGGTTCGAATCGCCGCAACAGGGTAAGCTCCCATTGCTCGGTCCCAGTTACTGCCAACCTAACAGTTCGAAAGCACGTCAAAGTGCAAGTAGATAAATAGGTACCACTATGGTGGGAAGGTAAATGGTGTTTGCGTGCGCTGCTCTGGTTCGCCAGAAGCGGCTTAGTCATGCCGGCCACATGACCCGGAAGCTGTATGCCAGCTCCCTCGGCCAATAAAGCGAGATGAGTGCCGCAACCCCAGAGTCGGTCACGACTGGACCTAATGATCCGGGGTCCCTTTATGGGATTAAGGTCAAAGGCCAATGAAGAAATGCTAACCTGAACTCAATCCATTTTCGAACACACAGTGCGATCACACCTTGTATGCATTTAACATGTGCGATTTCAACTTTATGCATTTGAAGGTCAGCCGGTTGAAATCACACAAATAAAAGGCATGGAAGGTGGAGAGCTTAAAAGCTCTTTCTTCTTCTTTTTTTGCACAGGGTTTTCCCAGCATGGAAAGAGCTTTTAAGCTGTCAGATTTGCTTACTGGGCTCTGGGAGGCTCTTGCAAGATCTCAGATGGCACCATGATGGTGGTGAGACCAGAAGAAACAATGAAGCCCGTGTGTTTCTTCAGGAAATGACAGGAAAAGGAGAGGAGAGCAGCCGTAGATGGTGCTGCCTGGGGCCAGAAGGAGCAGTGCAAGTCTGCAGGGAGCAGGGAGCCAGGAGCGTGACAGCAGCAGCCAAGCAACTTGGGGGCCACACAGAAAGAGCTTGGGGGCTGCATAAAGCCCACAGTCTGTGGGTTGGGACCCCTTCTGTAAAGAAAAACCACCTGGGTGGACATTTTCAAGCACTCCTAGAGTGACAAGATCCCTGTGCATGAAGTAATCAAATGGCAATAATAATAATAATAATAATAATAATAATAATAATAATAATAATAATTTATTTATACCACACCCATCTGGCTGAGTTCCCCCAGCCACTCAGGACGGATCCCAATCGAGTGTTAAAAACAATACAACATTAAATATTAAAAACTTCCCTAAACAGGGATGCCTTCAGATGTCTTTTAAAGAGAAGATAGCTGCTTAATTCCTTCACATCTGAAGGGAGGGCGTTCCACAGGGCGGGCGCCACTACCGAGAAGGCCCTCTGACTGGTTCCCTGTAACCTCACTTCTCGCAGCGAGGGAACCGCCAGAAGGCCCTCGGAGCTGGACCTCAGTGTCCGGGCTGAACGATGGCGTGGAGATGCTCCTTCAGGTATACAGGACTGAGGCCGTTTAGGGCTTTAAATGTCAGCACCAACACCTTGAATTGTGCTCGGAATTAAGAAGCAAAGCCCTTTGTCACCTGTTATCATACCCACTGGGATATGAAGAAAGGCAAGGACACGCCTGTTGTTTGCTTTCTGGCTTTTAGCAGTACATCAAGGGTCGGCAACCTAAGGCTCACCAACCACAAGCGGCCCATGGGGGTTGTTTAACCAGCCCATGGACCCCCACTACCCACTCAGTCAGCTCCCGTGTGCCGCGTTAAACCAGCACGGAGCAGAGCGGGGACCGCCTTCCGCGGTGCTGGCCGGCTTCCTATTGGCTGCAGGAAGCTCCTGCAGCCAATGGGAAGCTGCGCACACCTCCTCCGTGCCAGAAATAGCGTTTGCGCATGCGTTTGCGCATGTGCACGCACTCCGGCCCACCGTGGCGTCTGTGGGACCGTGAACCGGCCCAAGCCACAAAAACTTTGCTGACCCCTGCACTATATGGTGAGCACAGGGGGTTGAGAGTGTGTGTGAGAGCTAATGGACAGAATGCCACACGGTCAGTTTGCAGGTTTTTTTGGTGCAGAAAGTACTGGCTTAAAGTGTAGAGATCTTTCCTATTCTGTTCAATTCAAGAGGGTTCTGGAAGCTTCTCTGTGTGATACAAGCTGTTGCAAGCTGGAAGTTTCTAGCTAACAAGCAAGCTTCTGTTCTGCCTAGAAACAAGCAGAAGGTTCCTGATGTTTTGGTTATTCCTTCAGAGAAGCTGAGTACAGCTGGTTTAAACTGGTTCTGTTATCTCTTTCAATCAAGGTTATGCTGACTATAATAATAGGAAGCAAAGATCCCCTGTGTTGCGAACAGGAAAATCTGGCAACCTTAAAGCAACACGTCACACTAATAATTTGATTACAACACTTTACTAAATTGTAAATTGATTACTAAATTGTATCTTCATTCAAAGTAAAGTGGCATGCAATTTATACAAGGTAATACAAACTAATGTAATTTAAGAGAATTTCCGAAAGTAGGGGATTTTTGGGATGGTGTATCAAACGGAGAATAATTCAAGTTTGAGGCAACATGCCTTCCAAAATAAGTATATAGTCCCAACCACAGTACAGATGCACCTGGTTATATACACGACTTATTCACTGAATCAGTGAAAGCTGAACCATTTGCAACTTATGTACCCTTTCAGACCTCTTATTTGCTGAGGAACAAACTTTGAAACAGTCGGTTATCCAGGAAGGACTGTCCTGCTACTGCCTCTGGAGCAGCTACTTCTTTCAGCATGTTCACTGCTAAATATATGAATAAGATACAATTTAGAAGCTATATAAAGTGTTGTGATCAAATTATTAGCCTGACATGTTGCTTTTAGGTTGCCAGACTATAAGAAAAGGCCAGAAGGAGCCTGGGTTTCACTTTCTGTCTCTCTTTCCTTCTGGTGTGGGGTTCTGTACATAGTATGCTTAGTGTTAAGGTTTTAGTCTTATTGTAAGTTTAAGTTAGGGACGCGGGTGGCACTGTGGGTTAAACCACAGAGCCTAGGACTTGCCGATCAGAAGGTCGGCGGTTTGAATCCCTGCAACGGGGTGAGCTCCCGTTGCTCAGTCCCTGCTCCTGCCAACCTAGCAGTTCGAAAGCACGTCAAAGTGCAAGTAGATAAATAGGTACCACTCTGGCGGGAAGGTAAAGGGCATTTCCGTGCGCTGCTCTGGTTCGCCAGAAGCGGCTTAGTCCTGCTGGCCACATGACCCGGAAGCTGTACGCCGGCTCCCTCAGCCAGTAAAGCGAGATGAGAGCCGCAACCCCAGAGTCGGCCACGACTGGACCTAATGGTCAGGGGTCCCTTTACCTTTTTTAAGTTTAAGTTAAGTCTGCTGCAACTGGATTTCTTATGGACTCTGCTGATCCTGAAGATGTATGGATTTGTGACCATTTTGCTTATTTGCCTTCAGTAGTAGTAAACTCTTCTGGATGAAGAACTGATTGCCTCTGGTCTATTTTTATTTTATTTATTTTTTTTGTTTTGGTTTGGTTTTTTGGAATCCTGCAAAGTTTTTATGTTTTTAATCTGCTAGCTACACATTGGGGTCTCTTTCGGATCAATATGAGCGGAATTCATGACACACACTTGGATGGAGGAAACCTGGGTCCAAATGCCTAGTCAGTCACTGGCTGGCCCTGGGCTGGTCAATTTCTCTTGGCCTGGCCTCTATTACAGGGTTCATGTGAGGACAACAGAGGAAAGAGGAGAGGAGAGGAGGAAGCTAGACTTCTTGGAGGAAAGGTGAGATAAATCCGCCGTCAATAAAGAAAGCACAAAAACTACCAGACTGGAAAAAGGTAGGTCAGGGAATAGCTCTACCATCCCTAGGAGCTGTTTGAAGCGCATCCACCCACAAGCTCAGCCTGTCACATTGACAACAGTGGTTTTCTATGCTTAACTTGTCCCAGGTTGCTAACTCACTGGGAATCCCACTTGTGCAAAAAAAGGCGAGTGGGATGTCCACAACCCCGCCACCAGGGCAGAAAGGGAGCAGTTAAGAAGCATGAATTGGGTCCATTGTTGTCACACGAGGGCTGGATTTTCTGGATCCTGTGCTAGCGCAGTCCCTCACCCCCCAGGTCAGAGTGTTTCTGTTGGCTAGTGCCAACAGGAATGTCACTGGTAATAGCTTCCACCCAACATTTCAGCGAGCACATTGCATGCTTCTTGTTAGAAGAGCTTCTCCACCAATGGTGGAGTTCTTCCAACAGTGGAGGCCAGCAGAGCTGGGCAAGGCTAGGGCAGAAGGACATCACCCAAACTTCCTCCAGCACAGCAGATCCTGGGCTTGGATTGTTCTGCCAATTTTGAGATGAGCAACTGAATATTCTTAGTATAAAGGGTTTGGGGAGGAAGACGCATGAACTCCTCAAAGGACCTGCCAGATATACAGCTAATAAATGAATGAACTTGTCACCATGCTAGTCTTGTAGCTGGAACATACAGGCATCTGTTGCAAACTGTTGCTTGAGATTATTAAATCACCTGCAAATATTGAATGTCTGTGTCAGAAAGCCAACCTAGACATTAACACAGACAACATTTCCCTCGTAATGTTCGGGGGGTGGTGCATGGTGTCATATTGTCAGGTTCAGTTCGCCCACCCCTGAATGAAACTAATGAATCAGAGCAGGAAAGGGAAAACCATGAACCCAATGCAACAATACCCTGCATTTCTTTTAACTAAACATTGCTGGAGAAACACAGGTTGATACCCTCACACAGCATCTAGTTAGGCCCACAGATTTCTCTGAAACTGTTCTCTCCTAACAGTTGTACAAATATTTAATATTCCCAGAGATTCTAAACCCAGGTGATTAGCTGGGTTTTTGCTGCAGTTTTACCTGTGTTCCAAAATCCTATATCAAAACTGAACAAAATCTCTAACCAGAGTCAGTAGCCAAGAGCGATATTTAACTAAGCTTTTCTCAAAGTAAACCCAGTGAAATTAATGACTGAGTTAGGTCCATGAATTTCAGAGAGTCTAAGAAAAAAATAGTTGAATGCCACCCAAAATATTCAGGATTATAATCTGTACCAGCACCATATGAACCCAGAACTACACAGTTCCTGCAAGACTAACCTTTTAGGAGCTATTGCAAGATTTGCAAAGAAATGGAGTACAGTGTTAACATCTCATGTGGGAACAATGTTAGGTCTCAAAGCTCAACATATACCCATCAGATGAACCTACAAAATGGACTTTCCTCTTCAACATCATGCCAGCTGCTATTGTGCACAGAGCTGTCTTAAAACTATAGCACACTTTCAGCCTGTAGATATCTGCCTGGCAGAACACTAGCTTTCTTGATTGAGAATCAAATCTGAAAGCATTGTAAATAAGCTACAATGTGGTTTCCAGACTACAACTCCCATCAGCCCCTGCCAGCACAGTCACGGTTCAAGCGTGATGGGAACTGAAGCCCTTATGGAGGCCACCATGTTGCCTACCCTCGATCTATGGACTTTGGTGATTTGACAGATGTAACACTCGCAGAACCTATAAATCACCACTGGTTGCAATCACAGCAACTAAAGTGCCCTTCTGCAAGCCTGACAAGTAGAAAACTCCTCTACCTGACTTTGCTATGGAGATGATGGTACCACCTCTGCTTGGTCCCTAGCCCAAAAGGTTACTAGCAGGGAGGCAATCCATGCTTCCTCCACCCTCCATCAGTGCTCCAGAAGTAGCAGCAGAGCACAGCTGCCAGCATTAGTTATCCTTACCAGAACAGCTGCACCAGGAGATGCTCAGGTGTCAGGTGTGACTGAAGCCAACAGAGGAGTAGCACCATGCCTGACCCTCAGCAACGCAGTGAGCCCCAGCTTCCACAATTATAAATGTGGAAATCCAAAGGCGTGTATTTTTAAGCACTATGGGGAATGTACCGTATTTTTTGCTCTATAAGACTCACTTTATCCCTCCTAAAAAGTAAGCGGAAATGTGTGTGCGTCTTATGGAGCAAATGCAGACTGCGCAGCTATCCCAGAAGACAGAACAGCAAGAGGGATCACTGCTTTCGCTGCACAGTGATCCCTCTTGTTGTTCTGGCTTCTGAGATTCAGAATTTTTTTTTCTTGTTTTCCTCCTCCAAAAACTAGGTGCTTCTTATGGTCTGGTGCGTCTTATAGAGCGAAAAATACGGTATGTTGTTTTTTATTGACCTGTACTAGCCAGTTGTCTCTACAAAGAGAGCCTGGTACATTTTCCTCTCTGTCACGGTGGGGATCTACTTGCTGTAAAACAATGATGTGCAACAAATGTTGGTGGGTACATGAATATCCTTTCTTTCATTGCTGCCGTGACCAAAAGAAAGGCAGAAATACAGGTGAGGGGAGAAGGGGACGTGGAAAATGACCACCACCTCTTTATCACACAGTTTGGGAAAGGCAAGTTGAAAGGGGCTGTGTTAAGACTGCATCCGCCCCTTTCCTTTTCCACATGGGGATAACAGCTCTTTCCCAGGTTTTTCAATCCATTTCTGATGGATCTACATGCCACATCTCAGCCTTGGTTCTGATGCTGCCGCAGAAACCCACTCCAGAGACTCTGCTCGGTCAAATGGCGTGTTGCCATTGGAAAGAAGGAAACATAATCAAGGGGCCATCTTTACGGGTATTTACAAGGCATGCGGACATCATCGGTCTCATCATTGCAAGCACGTTGGAGGTTTACAATGTTTATTTGAATGGCTCTCAGCTCCTTGTCGCCACGAGCATCAACACGCATGACACAAAGGAACGGAAACTCGGAGAAAGGGGGAGAGAGAGAGAGAGATAGAGAGTAGTGAGAATGCATGGGGATGGACTCTCTGAAAACATACAGACCTTGGAGACGGCTCAGGCTGCTGCTCTTTCCTTAAAACAGAAGCAAAAGTACATTAGCAGTGGAGTCAGGCGGAAGAGGGAGAATGGCATTCACAGTTGAAGACAAGGAGGACAGGATCAAACAGAAGATGGTGACAAGGTGGGGGGAGGAAAACTATGGGGCACACAGAGATACTCAACGTAGAAGCAGCTCGTCAGGTGTGGCGGAGTGGTTTTGCTAGCTTTCCGGCAGGTGGGTTACTCTTGCTTACCAAGAGGGAGAGAAGGAGGAGCGAGGCAGCAGGAAAGTTGGTGCGGTGCAAATGCAACAGCAGGTGCACCAGAATTGGCTCCGCTTCTGTGTTTGCACCACACCAACCTCCCCGCCGCTCTCCCCTTCCTCTTCTCCCCCTCCACAAGTAGGCAACAGGTAGCCATCTGCCTGGAAATTGGTATTGTGGCTCCACTCCGCCCAGCAAGCCCCCACGTATGCACAAAACAAGGCTGAAACAAAAAGATTGAAGCACATTTCAGAATCAGACTCTTTGAACCATGGGGTTGGATCAAGGTGACTGTTTTTTTTAAAACGGAGTCATGCTCCTTCTCAGTATACCAGGCTCGAAACATCACACAGGGAGCTGTTCCCTCTAACTTTCACGCTTTCATGTAACCTGTTTCCACAGCTTGAAAATAGCTCCGTTTACGACTGATCCACATTTCTGTGTGATGCACTTGCAATGTAGAAACTTCGCTCTCCCCACAAAGTCACACAGAAAAAGAGGATAATCCATCAATTTATGGACCAGACAGGCAGAGCAACACTTAACATGTTAGAGGTGACCTCATCTGCATTACACAGTCTTGTGGACTGAATCGAAAAGACATTGTCAAGGCCACAGTCACTTCAGGGTGATCTCTGCTCCCCCCTCTTAAAAAGAGGATAGAATTTGTAAAGTCTTATAATAAAACTTTCAAGAAATCTTTGGTGAAAGAGGGCAGGTGACATATGTGCAATAAACACCCCAAAATCGCCCTGCACAAAAACAGAAATTGCTTCCAGCAATGAAGGAGAGAATAGTCAAAAACTGATTTTAAATAGAGAAAATATTACAGCAAATAAAAATTCCCAATGCATATCGCCAATGCATTTTCTTCAATGGCGACAGTTCTATATAGTTTCCTGTTTCAGCCAAGAGCTGCCAAGAGTTCTGGTTTTCAAGTGAAATGTCTCTCAAGGAATGCCAGGAGACTCACAGAGCTAGACTGCCCTTGGAAAAAAAAACATTGGGGGAAAACACATTATTTCAACTAATTATTAAATTGGCACCTGCTGAAGTTTGTGTCTAGTCTTAAAAAAACGCAAAACAATTATACTCTCCTTTCTTCTTTTTATTTTCCTAGTTGAGGTAACACTCTTAGCAATATTGTAATAGACATTAGCCGGAAAATAAAACTTTTCCTTAATGCATTACTATTTTGGCTTCCTGAACTTTCCTGAAGAACCAGCTTAATAAACTGTACCTCATAACTAAAGTCTTTGTTGCTATAATCTTGTGGAAGTATATTAATATTAAAACATGAGTTATATCCATGCTTCTTCTTTTTTAAGAAGCCGGCTGATCTTTACCCCTTGCAATCTGTTTTTACCTAAGCTATATTTATGTCAAGTCAGTGTTTTGAAGCCACAAGCAAGGTCAGACATACACTTGCAGCACATTTGCAAACTCAGGAAAAGTACCATATGGTTCACATATGGAGGTCAAGAGAAAGAAACTCAGTCATGACCTAAAAGTCGTAGGATTTATTTTGAAATTCTTCAGAAGCTGGGAAAGGAATATTATTTCCAGGTCATGGCTGGGGAATTTTTGTAAAGTCAATAGACCATGGTTTAAAGTGTATTCATTTTAGGTCTTTTCTTTGTTGGAATCATATGGAGGGAATTTAGATAGCAGCTAAGTTCTTCCACCAGAACCTCCCTGGCTCTTAGGTCAGAATGAAAAAACATTTCTGCATTTTAGCAGACAGCTCAGAAAGATCATGGGGGTGTGAGATTATTTTAAATTAAGAAATGCATGTTCCCTAGACTCCCTTAGAAAACACTTGAAATGTTTTTACTTGTATTTTTGTATAGATCCGACGCAGTGATTTGTTTCTGGGATGGGGGAGGTGCTGCTACTCCGGATGGCTGCCCTGGGCACAAAAATTCCTTGGGGGGCCGGGGGGGGGAATTACGTGTAAAACAATTTCACGTTTTACAGGAACTTCATGAAAATCTTGGCATATAGTTATTACATGATGTGTGATGATTAAAAATACATTAAAATGTCACACATTAAAAACTTCCCTAAACAGGGCTGCCTTCAGATGTCTTCTGAATGTCAGGTAGTTGTTTATCTCTTTGACATCTGATGGGAGGGCGTTCCACAGGGTGGGCGCCACTACCGAGAAGGCCCTTTGCCTGGTTCCCAGTAGCTTTGCTTCTCACAGTGAGGGAACTGCCAGAAGGCCCTCGGCGCAGGACCTCAGCGTCTGGGCAGAATGATGGGGGTGGAGACGCTCCTTCAGGTAGCGTCACAGACATATTGTGATTCGTGATACGTCACCATGTCAAATATCATGAAACCGTTAGCACGATGTGGACTTCAAACCAATTTTGGACGACGTATCAATACATCACCCAGTCCTAACTAACACACACACACACACATTGCATGTTCACATAACACATATAAAGGGTCGTGTGGAAGGAGTCTAGTGTTGTCTAAGACATTTTCTTTGGGGGAGTGGGCTGGATCCATGGCCATCTAACTCACCTGAAAGTCAGTCCAGATTTGCTCTTCAGGTTCCTCAGGAGCTCCAGCTGGTTCAAAGGCGGGATGAGCCTAAAACGGAAGAAGGAGAAATGAGAGGAGGAAAACTCAGACTGAGACAAGAAGCCAACAGTTTCAACTTCTTGTTATGGAAACCGCTTCCCTCCCCTACAATTCTGCCTTGCAAATACAGAAGGAGAGGAACGGCTTTTAATAGCTTAGACACCCCGAAAGAAGGCAGGGATGAGATAAAAATAGCAAAATGAGGATGGGGAAGGCTGTCCCCCTAATCTCTTGGCTTTAAACTCCTGGAGAGAGGAGAAGGACCACAAGGATTAGTTAAACCTGAGCACAGCAGTCAGCGGTGTGTCACACTGTTGTTACTCAGGAGGCAAGGCTGACAGCAAAGCTTTTCCACCCTGTCCTCAGTTTTCAGAGCCTTCCCTTTACATGACGGTCATCTCAGAGGTCCATTTGGCCTCTGGCGTTTCCTTCCACATAAGCCTCATAAGCTCTTCCTTGGACTTCCTTGGACTAGGAGGAAGACCCAGGAATCTAAGGAAAATCTTTAGTGTAAAGAGAATGCCATAAAAAGCAGTGATGTATGGGGAGTTTGGCAAAGTATCACAACAAGGTTTTAATCCTGGTGGTGTCCGTGGGATTGAGTGGGGTGAAGAAAAGAGTCTTCAAGTGTCAAGGGAGGAACCCACAGAATCCTCAAATCATATTTTTATGAGATCGGACTTCTACATTAAAATAGGGTTTCCATCCATCAGGGCTAGGTATCAGCTGTAGTTTTCCCTGCACTCTTCTTCAGAGCTCTGAGGGCTGAACTACATGTTACACTTAACACATTTTTTTTTTACTAAACACTATCCCCATGTGTTATGTGGGTGGGGTGGGGGAAAGCATTTTCTTCCTGATCTTAGCTGGGGAGGGAGAGATTAAGCCTCACCTCTTCCCATGCTGCAGTCAGAATAACAATTGGGGCTTCCTTCACCCCAAATTGAGGGGGAAACAGAAGACACAGCTGCATTCTACTGTGAGGAAAGGCTACAAGACTGGGGCTGCAGGGTTTGAACGGGGAAATTAAAATAAAGGGAGACATGATTAAGGGGAATTATGCATTGTGTGGAGAAAGAGGGTAGATATTTTTTCTACTTATCTCACAACACTAGATATAGTAAAGGTAAAGGTAAAGGGACCCCTGACCATTAGGTCCAGTCGTGACCGACTCTGGGGTTGCGGCGCTCATCTTGCTTTATTGGCCAAGGGAGCCACCGTACAGCTTCCGGGTCATGTGGCCAGCATGACTAAGCCGCTTCTGGCGAACCAGAGCAGCTCACGGAAACGCCGTTTACCGTCCCGCCGGAGCGGTACCTATTTATCTACTTGCACTTTGACGTGCTTTCGAACTGCTAGGTTGGCAGGAGCAGGGACCAAGCAACGGGAGCTCACCCCGTCGCGGGGATTCGAACCGCCGACCTTCTGATCAGCAAGTCTTAGGCTCTGTGGTTTAACCCACTGCGCCACCGGCAATGACCACCAAATCAGATTGTTCTAAAGCGGGGTTAGACCAACGCATTTGATAAGGCTATCAAAGGCTAGAAGCCATGATGTCTCTATGCTGCCTCTACAATCTAGCAGTTGCTATGGGGTAATTGCAGGAGGACTGTGTTGTATTCATGTCCTGCTTGTGGGCTTCGCAGAGGCATAAGCAGCATATCCAAAAACAAAACGTTGGACTAGATACTCTAACCACTACACCGCACTGCCTTCCTAGAGTACTTCTGCTATGGGGCAGCTCTGTAAATTAAGCAGTAAAAAAATATGGGGAAAGCAGAATGCCCCTTAGAGAAGGATCTGAAATATTTTCCTGGAAGCTTGAATTTGTTTTATTCTGGGTGGTTTTATGGGAGGTTTCAATGTGTTGTCAATGGCTTTGAGATTTTTTTTTTTTACAATCTAAAGCAGTATAGAAATTTATTATTAATAATAATAATAATAATAATAATAATAATACAGTTTTGACCCGATCAAGCAGCCCTCTTCTTATATTTTTACACGTGCTTAATGTGTAGTTTGATGTAATGAACAGAAACTCTTCCTTGAAACTAGAAAATATGGGCTGTAGTGGCCTTGGCAACTGGTGGTTGCCAAGCAACAGAGCCCGAGGCCTTCCTTCTTACTGGCAGCACTGGATCTTTACTGGTGGTTGCTGGGCTACATAGTTGGACTGAAGTCCTGTCTCCCCGCTTCCGCTTGTTGCTAATAAAACAAATTCTGGCCATAATCAGGGCAAAACAGGTTCTAGAAACATGGGTATATGACCACTGGTGTAGACTGGAATCCAGTATTAGTAATACAGTATACCCAGTGCTATATTTTTCTAGAAAAAGAGGTGCCGGAACTCACCATGAACACCTCCCTCATTCTCTTAGAGTAGCAATGGTGCCCAAACTGTGTTCCGGTGAGTTCCGGCTGAAAAAAAAGCCCTGAGTATACATTATTTTCAGGCAGAAATTAATTAGGAAGGGTTTGAGGGGCAGTTCCCAAGAAGATTTTTTTTTTTTTGCTTCAATTCCCTTGCAAAAATGCTCATGTTCACCGTTCCCAATATTGATTTTATTGTGCATACCAAAACATTGAAAGTATCAAATTTGCCAAGTTGGACGTTATTGCCTTACATAATTCAGGGCTTTGATGCATCCCTCAAAAATTAATGTGGGAATAGAGACAACATGCCCAAGAATTCTCTTGTTTTTAATTTAGCCTGGACAGCTCTGTTGTTGCATGCTTGGACTCAGCGATATTTTAATATCCTCTCTTTTTCCGGAAGAGGTGTCACCTTGTTGGAAAGGAACATGCTTCACTTAAACAGCTAGGCACAGAGATTTAAACCATCAGGATGAAAACACAGCGCATGCAGCTCAACACAATCAAGTCTTCGGATTCCTGCCTGGTTCATTGACTTCATTACGCACATCACTCATGGGAAGCTAAAAGTCATCATTAAGATGGACAATCTGCTCTTCTGCTGCAGTAGCGTGTAAAATAGGAGGATACCAGTTGCTCACTGCCCATAGCAAAAGGGAAACACAGGTGGCTAATTACTGAGAAGCACACACATCATTAAGGCAAGGTCAGTAACGCTGGGCCATGCCTCGAAGCGGTCAGCTAACGATACCGTACACAAAAACACAAGAATGGGCTGAACGAAACAATACACAACTCCCACAAAATGCACGCGTGCACACACCACAAAGGGTTAATTTTATTTGTTACACATGAAGCAGTTCCAAGGGCAGGGGAGCAGGGGGGAAGAGAGAGGGGGCTGGGAGGAGGAGAGCAACTCAAGGAAACAGTTCATAGTGGAGGAAGGTTAAGTGAAGGGATGGAAATCAGAGCCAGTTGCAAGTATTTTGAAGACCGTTTGTACAATGTCAGTAGGAAGCTGCCTCCAGCTCCTGTGCATATATTTTGTGGATGAGCACAGCTACTTACCCACTTTACAGCAGGGAAAACAATGCAGAGAGAGGAACAGGGCTGCTCCTGGCAGATGGAAGTGGTTAAAATGGTGCAATGCTCATCAACTGTTGCGGCACAACCTACGAACGGGTTGTGGCCCTACCTAAAGTGAGTTGCACCAATGAAGCCACTAACATCTACCAGAGGGAAAGACGAGGATAAAGACCGATGTGATATGCGGTAGCTTTGCAAAAAAAAAAAAAGTGGTGTTTTTTTAAACAAGCGACAGGATGGACATAGAAACAAGTGGGTGTACATTTGCTGCTTCAAAGGGAAAAATAAGACTCTAGACAGCCCTGATCCACTATTTAACTTGCTGGAATGTATCTACTGTGTTCTTTCCAAGGTAAAGGGACCCCTGACAATTAGGTCCAGTCGTGACCGACTCTGGGGTTGCGGCGCTCATCTCGCTTTATTGGCCAAGGGAGCCGGCATACAGCTTCCGGGTCATGTGGCCAGCATGACTAAGCTGCTTCTAGCGAACCAGTGCAGCACACGGAAACGCCGTT
>JAXCMG010000005.1:2227005-2237792 GCA_034642415.1 Podarcis siculus | reverse complement strand
CATTCCAACAGAAAAGGATTAAGAAAAGAAAAGGGTGAGTGAGATGTAAGAAGAGAGAAAAGGAGAAAGGTAGGTACATTGGAAGTCAGGTTTTCTTAAAAATTGTCCCATGTTGCCAGAAGCTGCTGGCTACCTATATCAAGACCATTGGGCTTAGCTCTTTCAAAAGCAAGGGTGTGGATCCAATTCAGACATTACCAAGGTGCCAAGGAAACAAACAAAATCCCACTTCCCACTATGCAGTTCTACATCACCTCAATGGCAATGAACTTCTTATGTGGGGTTGTGCCGATTACAGCATTCCCTGGCCCTAAAATCCCACTGATATCCAGTTTTGTGGGACGGAACAAAATAAATGAGCGGCATTCAACTTTTACTCAGAGTAGACCTGTTGAGATTAATGAACATGACTCAGTTGGGTCCATTAATTTCAATAGGTCAATGGTGAAAGCTGAATACCACCCAATCCATATAACCCCCCTCACGATCAAGTCTTTATACATTATGCCAGCTGCACAGAACCTAAAAATAAGGAAGTGAATTTCTGGCGGACTAGAAACAAGGACCAGTTTTAATGGAGGTCCATCTGTTTGCTATTTTATACATTCCACTTGACATGACTTTGCTTTTTAATTTAATCCTCCACCCTAGGTAAAGTGTAAAGGGACCCCTGACCATTAGGTCCAGTCATGGATGACTCTGGGGTTGCGGTGCTCATCTCGCTTTATTGGCTGAGGGAGCCGGAGTACAGCTTCCGGGTCATGTGGCCAGCAGGACTAAGCCGCTTCTGGCAAACCAAAGCAGCACACAGAAACGCTGTTTACCTTCCCGCAGAGCGGTACCTATTTATCTACTTGCACTTTGACGTGCTTTCAAACTGCTAGGTTGGCAGGAGCAGGGACCGAGCAACGGTTGCTCACCCCGTCGCGGGGATTCGAACCACCGACCTTCTGATTGGCAAGTCCTAGGCTCTGTGGTTTAACCCACATTGCCACCCGCATCCCTAATCCTCCACCCTGGAGCATGGTAAATAGAGATAGAAAGACAAAAACCCTCTTTGACACCAGTCGGAGTTTTGAAATTATTGCTATTAGAGTTTTCAGACCTCTGCACTGGTCTAAAGTCACCAGTTTTGCCTCTTCCCCTCCAAGTGGCAGGGGGAGGGTTTGAATTACCAGGTAACAGAGAAAATGCCTTTTAAAAATATATATATTAAGCAGACTATGTGTGCGGTTCCAAGCTTCAGACTGGCAAGGGCTGGTTGCAAATTATTGTGTGTCTTGGGGAGCAGTTGTGACCTCCTCTCCCTCCTTCCCTCTCCCAATTAACCTCCATCTCCAGGACTCAGTGGTGGGAGGGAACACAGAGGAAGAATTGCCCGTGACATCACCAGGGTCCGCCTCCTGTGACAGCCCCTGGAGCCACCCCTAGGTCTCAGTTTGGGGCCCTGAAATCTCAGGGTGTGACCTATCTACCCTTAATTGCTATGTAATATTTATGGGTGGGGGGAAGAATGATTCTTTTCAAATTGCAGCAGAGAGGTGGATGCATTAAAACACCACTGCCACCCTGCGTGGATTGTGGCCCAGTCCAGATCCCCATGCAGTTGGTTTTAATTTTTAGAACCTTGACATTACATCACATGACACATTTAGAGTAACATTTAAGGTAAAGATAAAGGGACCCCTGACCATTAGGTCCAGTCGTGGCCGACTCTGGGGTTGCGGCGCTCATCTCGCTTTATTGGCCGAGGGAGCCGGCGTACAGCTTCCGGGTCATGTGGCCAGCATGACTAAGCCGCTTCTGGCGAACCAGAGCGTCACATGGAAACGCCGTTTACATTCCCACCGGAGCGGTACCTATTTATCTACTTGCACTTTGACGTGCTTTTGAACTGCTAGGTTGGCAGGAGCAGGGACCGAGCAATGGGAGCTCACCCCGTCACGGGGATTCGAACCGCCGACCTTCTGATCGGCAAGTCCTAGGCTCTGTGGTTTAACGCACAGCGCCACCTGCGTCCCGAGAGTAACATGTAGTTAGGCCCTAAAAGACACAGTAAGAAGGTCCAATGCCCGGCAACTCTCATTAAAAAGAATCTCAGGCAGCAGGTTTTTCCAGCATGCCGGACACCTGCTGCCAGCTAGAGTAGACAGTATTGGGTTCTATGGACCAATGGCGTGACTTGCTATAGGGTGGTTTCCTGCATTCAGTGGCTGCATAGAGGACAGAAATAAGAGGGTGTGAAGATTGTGGTGGAGGCAGGGAGGAAGTTAGTAGATAAAGGGAATGCAGAGGAGGGAGGAGGGATCAGCAGGAGTGCTATAGAAAGCCATCAATTGACAAAAATATAAAACACACTTAAAAGGACTGGTGCGAAGCACTGTGCCCAGTTATAAAGCAGGGTTGCCCTCATAGCAGTGTCTGTTTATTCATACAGCCACAGGCCAGGTGAATGGTGAAGATCCAGTTCTCTCCTAGATTTTAGGGAAACCCAGTCACCCTTTGTAGATGTATAAACACAGGGTGCTTAAAATGTTTGCTGGGAAAAGACAAACTCGTCCGGCCCTCCATACTCACCAGTTTTCTTCTTAATTTGAAAGAGCCATTTCTTGACCCCATATTCCAAAGCAATATCTGATACATTTTGCAGAGAAGGTGCAGGGAATCGTAATATTGTGTAGGTGTCGGTGCCTGGCTATGTGGCGTTGTGTAGAGCGGTCTCTTTTCATGTGTCTAAAACCAAGCTTAGCAGGGTTCATTCCCAACAAAACAAAACAAAACGACCACAACATGACACACGAACTTCAATCCACATGCATCTCCATACCTGGAAGCCCCATAGGTTTGCGTTTGTGAGCTTTAGGTTTCAAGTGTTTTCAAAAAAGGGGGGAAGGTGGGGTAAGAAAAAAAGAGGACGGGAGAAACCAAAAGGGGGGAAAGCAAAGTTTTTTTAAAAAAAAGGAAGGTGGGAAGAAAAGAAACAGAACGAAGAAAATTAGCACATGAGCTATGAGAGTTCCATTGAGCAGGTAAACTCTGAAAGGGCTCAGCAGTCAGTCCACTTTAGAAGCCTAGATTCAGCATAATATTTTAAACACATAAATCTATTGGTCAAAACTAGTTCCTGGATTGTGAGCAATTGGGGTGGGTGTGGTGGGTGCCAAGGAAAAACCAGGAGTGCATTTTATGCTCCTGCGCAGCCAAGACTTTGCCTGCTCCACACCTGACATTGCATAGGGCATCAGGTAGCTAGCTACAGGTTGGGTAAAACAGCCTCACAGGCCAATTTAGGACCACTATTGGGCCGTGTTGGGCCTGCAGACCATAGGTTTCCCCACTGTTGATGTAGAACACGAGGGAACAAACCACAGTAAGGTTACAGCCGAGGAAAGGATTCCTGTAAGTGAGCCGACCAACAAACTGTTGCCCGAGGCCAAATAAACGTCACCCTCCAAAATGATGATGAAGAAGAAGAGTTTGGATTTGATATCCTGATTTATCACTCCCCTTCAGGAGTCTCAAAGCGTCTAACATTCTCCTTTCCCTTCCTCCCCCACAACAAACACTCTGTGAGGTGAGTGGGGCTGAGAGACTTCAGAGAAGTGTGAGTAGCCCAAGGTCACCCAGCAGCTGCATGTGGAGGAGCAGGGAAGCGAACCTGGTTCACCAGATTACGAGACTAACGCTCTTAACCACTACACCACACTGATCTCCTTTATTACATCTCTCTGCTGTTCCAACATCAATAAAGACCGTAAGAATGAGCAAAACCTGTCCACTTACAGTAGATATGGTACATGCAGCCAATGTTAAGATTCCCCAGAGGAGTATTCTTCCTCTCAACCACCATCAAGGTGCCACCATGACCACATCTACGCAGCATTAGCTACCACCTGACATCAGCTTTCTACAAATTCTGATCTTCCAAAGGCTCGTCAGAGCTGTAGTTTGGGGGGAAAGGCTGTGGATTTCATTTTAGAGATTCCTAGCCCACAAACGCATGCCCTCAACAGAGCTAGTCCCTTGGTGAGGAAGATATTGTTGTTAAACTGGTTTGAGGAGGGTAGGTGTGCCCTATAAATAGCTGTGAGGAGCTGGAAACCCCATTCACTGTCCCAATAGTTAAGGCTATTAAAATTCAAAAGACTCTGGAGCCACAGCTCATTGATAAAGCATATGGGTTTGTTATGTACTGAGTTGAATAGGATCCAAAATGCAGCAGTCTGATTGGTTCTAGAACAATAGGATCCAAAATGAAGCAGTCTTATTGGTCCTAGAACAATGCAGCAGTATGATTGGTCTGCAGGAGCCACCCAATCCAGCTCCAGATGGAAGTGAATCCACAACCTGATTGGTCTACAGGAGAATTCCGGAATTAGCCAATCACATGCAGCCTATTGTGTAAATAATGTATATAATGCAGATACTTTGGGGAAACTTTCATTCCTCCTCCCACTATGAGCTGAATAAAGAGCATGAAATCCACTCTCAACTCTGAGTATATTTCAGGGTTTCATGGGAAAGGTCCCCACATCAATCCCAGCATCTCAACATATTACATACACTTAACGGGGACCAAAAATGGGCATGTCTGCGATTGCAAGTTTCTCCCCACTTGTCTACTGCGCACCGTTTACAAGGGTCACTTGGAATATCTCAGGCATGCGCTTAAATGGCCCAAAGGAAAAGGGCAGAACAGGGCGGAATGAAAGCGGTTATCTCTGTAAAGGATGAAAGCTTCAGCCAGAATGGAGCACCAAAAGACTTCAATTAACTGGAAATCATAACCACAAATTGTGAAAATTGGAAAGCTGTCTTCAACAAACTCGCCAGAAATTCTGCACACCACACATTGCGAAATTCAAACATTGCCTACAATGGCAGGTGTAATTTTAAAAAAATCTGTTTTGAAACAACCTCAGAACTTTGCAAATTTGTATTTAGGCTGATGCACATCAACTCTGCACACCCTGAACAAGATCTGAGTCAAACAAGCATTTGTCTTTAAACATTCAAATCCTTACATCTTCAATCCTGCCTCTTCCCAGTGTTCTCACCAATTTTCAGCTGGCTCATAAAATCAATGCAGATGCCTGAAAGAATTTGAGCTACTTTGCATATATATATATTTTAATCACAGCTTATTTTGCTCCACACATCATTGTTCTGGTTTGGAAAGCTCTCACGATCTTTTCTTATATATTTAGCAACAGCAGAAACGATAAAATGTTGAGCTAGATGCTCTCTCTGAAGAGATAAACGGGAGACAGGCTTCTACCATATCATGCTGCAGCAATAAGATGTTTTTCAAGACATAAAAATCCCCACAAACAGAAGATGAGCATTTCAGGAAGAAAGCTAGGCTAAATCCTGATGGGAAAAGAACTGTTCCCACCTTCCTTCTGAGGCAGGATAACCTGAGAAGAGCTTGCTCCTTAAGGAAGCAACAGCATCCCTAAAGTTAAACATCCTAGATCTGTGCACAAGGAAATCTAGATCTGCAGGGCAGGATTAAACCAAGGGTTCATCTGGATTTCCTTTAGTGCTGCACTTCTAGGCCCAGGTCCACTCTTTACTGCAGAATTGGAGCAAACAGCAATCTGCAGAAACCCCTAATTGCTGTTTGTTCTGATTCAGCATTAAAGAGTGAGTTTTCACAGGGAAAGGACCACACTGGGAGGGGAAACTGTGCCTAGAAAGCACGGGGGGAAAGGTAAGTGTGAATCATAGAATTGTAGAGTCTGAAGGGGCCACAAGGAACATCTAGTCCAACCTGCTGCAATGAGGGAATCTTTTGCCCAATGTGGTGCTTGAACTCACAACCCTGAAATTAAGAGTGAGCCCTAAGTTGTTGTGGAACATGTGTGCTAAATCTGCGCAGAAGGGGAACCCCAGGCCAGTCCTGTTGCCTGAGTGGACTTTGTTCTGCACATGCATTCCCCACTTAAGACTACATTGAATTGCACCCATAGTATTTGCAGGGAGGAAGGACAGACCTTAGGAAAATACTTATAATTCTCCGGGTAGCATAAGCAACAGAGCTCATCTTATGTCATTATATACTCTAGATAAATACACTTCTGCCCAACTCAGGTAGACAAATTCTGCCATTCTGTGGTGGCTGAGTTATAGCCTGCTATAGCACTTTTTAAGATTTAACCAGAGTAGCTTTCCTGCAGATGAAATCACTGCCTATAATAATAAAGAGGCTCTCTGGTGACTTACAAGAATTAATTAATCCTCTTCATTTGAAAGGCAAGTGTCATTAATCCTAATTACAAAGAAGAGAGTTAAACCTCCACCGTGTGTGACCTTCTCGGCATCACCTTAAAGATCAGTCTGATGCAGAGCGGACTGTGAGAAAAATCTAGATGTGCAGATCACAGAAAAATGCAGAATATTTAAATGTGTATATTTAAAAAATGGCATTTTGTAAGTCATAGCATCTAAAATTAAATTATTCGATCACTTTGGAAACATCTATGCAATATCCATTGGGAATCGGAGCAATGCATGGATTGGGACTCTAATATGATGGACAGATCCTCTCTCTTTTCAATGCTCTGTTGCTTGTCTCCTTTCCTCCACTGATGATGAAATTCTCCTTAAGAACATCTGTGCCTTTCTTCCCCTCTATTACCAGTCTCCTTTTTCTAATTGATAATTTCAAAATGGAGTTGTAAAGGTAAAGGTAAAGGGACCCCTGACCATTAGGTCCAGTTGTGGCCGACTCTGGGGTTGCGGCGCTCATCTCACTTTACTGGCCTAGGGAGCCGGCGTACAGCTTCCAGGTCATGTGGCCAGCAGGACTAAGCCACTTCTGGCGAACCAGAGCAGCGCACGGAAACGCCGTTTACCTTCCCGCTGGAGTGCTACCTATTTATCTACTTGCACTTTGATGTGCTTTCGAACTGCTAGGTTGGCAGGAGCTGGGACTGAGCAACGGGAGCTCACCCCATCACAGGGATTTGAACCACCGACCTTCTGATCAGCAAGTCCTAGGCTCTGTGGTTTAACCCACAGTGCCACCCGCGTCCCATAAAATGGAGTTGCCTTTTTGCAATTAATAAAGGGGATGGGGGTTGGTTGTAAGCAGAGGAACATGGGACGATTGGCATGTGTTGAGCTTGTTCTTTATTTCCATGAAGTTCTGCACTGTCCTACCTCATTGATGGAAACTGAGCAGAATGTTTCAGTCTGTTTTCTGAATGACTTTTGTACATGCATGCATTTAACCCTAATAATAATAATATGTTATTTGTACCCCACCCATCTGACTGGGTTGCACCAGCCACTCTGGGTGGCTGCCAACATATATAAAAACATAATAAAACATTGTACATTAAAAAGCTTCCCTATACACGGCTGCCTTCAGATGCCTTCTAAAGGTTACATAGTTACTCATCTCATTGACATCTGATCGGAGGGTGTTTCACAGGGTGGGTGCCACTACAGAGAAGGCCCTTTGCCTGGTTCCCTGTACCTTCACTTCTCACAGTGAGGGAACTGCCAGAAGGCTCTCAGAGCTGGACCTCAGTGTCCAGGCAGAACAATGGGGGTGGAGACGCTCCTTCAGGTATACAGGGCTGAGGCTGTTTAGGGCTTTAAGGGTCAGCACCAACAATTAGAATTCTGCTCAGAAATGTACTGGGAGCCAATGTGGGTCTTTCAGGACCAGTGTTATATGGTCCTGGCAGCTTCTCCAAGTCACCAGTCTAGCTGCCGCATTCTGGATTAGTTGTAGTTTCCGGGTCACCTTCAAAGGTAGTTCCAAAGGTAGATCACACTGTAGCAGTCCAAGCGGGAGATAACCAGGCATGTACCACTCTGGAAGGTCAGTCTGCTGGCAAGTAGGGTCTCAGCCGGCGTACCAGAGGGAGCTGGTAAACAGCTGCCCTGGATACATAAAGTGGGGGAGAGTTGGCCTCCCACAATTGTACAGGGCTTGGTTCAGCTCATAAGTCCTGCTTGCAGAAGCCAGTACAAAGTCTTCCACGAATGCAACATTCCCTCCTCTCTCCTCCATACCCCACATGCCTCCCCCCCAAAAAAATTAGTCAGGGGACCCCCAGAACAGCACACGAGGTGAGGAGCAGAGGGATCATTCCTTCTGAAATGCCCTGAGCCGATGGAATAATTTATTTAGTGTTACACTGAATTCTTCCCCAGGATACCAAATCCTGGAGGGGGAAAATCAACAATGTAATCCCTGTGAAAAGCCTGTGAAAAGCTACAGAGAAACTGATAAAACTTTGTCCCTAACTCCAGCTCTGCAAGCCTGAAGACGCGTCTTCAGAGGTGAAATGAACAAGGTGTTTAGAAGCTCTTGTCGGCTTTATATCACAGTCTGCTGTGAAGGCACTTCTGTGAACTCACGGGACATTCCTTCCTGTTTGCTTTTGGGACTAAATCCTTGTGCACAACCTTGCTTAAACTCCAGAACTGTGTGCAATGCTGCAAATAATTGATGGAGGAATGGAATTGACAAAGGATTGTCTGCACTGTGGAGGTGAAACGAGCAAGAGTTCTCCCACCCCCATGCTAGGAAGACACTTTTCCCAAGTGGGAAACAAGTGAGAGAAGGTATCAGTTTCACGACAGCTCTTTTTCACCTTGGGACTTACTTAAATCTCCTGTCAGCCCCAACCACCTGAAGTGTGTTGTACTCCAAAATATCTGGAGAGCATCACGTTGGGGGAAGACTGACCTATCCACAACAGTATCCTGACTCTCTCCCTAGCATGTTGTGACCAGCTCTATGCAATCACCCGTAAGAGCAGAGATACTTTGGACCACAGATTACCAGTGCTGAAGCAATGATTCTTCAACATCAACTTTGTTGGACTGGTCAGGTTGTGCGGATGCCTGATTATTGCCTTCCAAAGCAACTACTTTATTCCGAACTTAAAAACGGAAAGCATAATGCTGTTGGTCAGCAAAAGAGGTTTAAGGACTCTCTCAATGTAAATCTAAACACAATGTAGTATAAACACCAACAATTGGGAAACACTTGCCTGTGAGCGCTCCAATTGGAGAACAGCCTTTACCAAAGGTGTCATGGGCTTTGAAGACACTCGAACTCAGGATGCAAGGGAGAAACGTGCTAAGAGGAAGGCGCACTTGGCAAATCCACACCATGATCTACTCCCACCCGGAAACCAATGTCCCCACTATAGAAGGATGTGTGGATCCAGAATTGGCCTCCACAGTCACTTACGGAATCATTGTTAAAACCGTGTTTATGGAAGACAATCTTACTCGGCTACGAGGGATAGAAGAAGAAGAAGAAGAAGAAGAAGAAGAAGAAGAAGAAGAAGAAGAAGAAGAAGAAGAAGAAGAAGAGGAGGAGGAGCAATAGGATATTTTGCTTTTTGTTAAAAAAACAGGGCCAGGGAGCAGCCGGGATCCAAAGATCTCCTTTGATCCTTATTTGAAATACTTATGTGATCCTTTCGTGCTCTAAAAATAAGAAGCAAAGCGGTTCACAAAACGGCACATCTACAAAAGGGCGACGTTAAACTATAGGCTGACGCCAGGAGTCACCCATAAAATCCTGTTCTTTTTTTAAAAAATGTGTCAAGATAAAAGTAGCAGATAAAACAGCACACCAAAAAACTAGTGCCGGGCCAAAAATTATCCATTTAAAAGCTTTTTCTAAACCACTTAATGGTTTTTTTAAAGAAAACCAAGTGCTGTTGTACACTGTGTGGGATATAGAAACAATGGGTATTGAAACAAGGATGCAACTGAAAACAAATAAAACGGCATAAAAACGTAGAAAAGGAAATAGAAATAAAATTAAACAGAGGTTAATTGGATCCCTGTACCAAGGTCCAGTCAAACGAGTCAGGGGAACCCTGAGCAAAAGATACATCTTTAGAAGACGCTGGAAGCATCTGATGGGTAATGTTTGCTGTATGGTAGAGGGGAAAAAACAATTCAATAGGATTCGGGCAACAACAGACAATGCCCTCCATAATGAACTTTCAGCTTTAATTTTTTGGGGGGTGAAACTAGAGAACTAACCCCCCTGAAACTGGAGCGGATGAAGACAGAACTCATTGCCCTTCACTAGAGTTTCTGTGTCGCTCTCAAAGATCACCAGCCGCCATTTTTTCTCTCCCAAAAGCCCCCAGCAGAGTCTGTTGCATCATCCTGTAACCTGGTTCCCAGTGGAGCTGGGTTTAGCCACCAGGAGAAAACCCCAGCAGAGGGCAGTAGATGTTGCTCCCCATTAGCACCAGTTTTAGGGTGGCGCGGGAAGTTCCCCCAAACAGGGCATTGAGGGAGCACGAAATTGAGAAAACCCATAAACTCAGAAGAGGGTACAAGCCCCTCTTGCAATGACCGTGCTGTAAGATCTGCACTCCCTCCATGCAGACTGATGGTGCAAACAGGTAAATAAACTACAGTGGTACCTCAGGTTACATACACTTCAGGTTACAGACTCCGCTAACCCAGAAATAGTGCTTCAGGTTAAGAACTTTGCTTCAGGGTGAGAACAGAAATTGTGCTCTGGCGGCGCGGCGGCAGCAGGAGGCCCCATTAGCTAAAGTGGTGCTTCAGGTGAAGAACAGTTTCAGGTTAAGAACGGACCTCCGGAACGAGTTAAGTACTTAACCCGAGGTACCACTGTATATTTTTTTACAGCTACGATAGTCTCCACTGTGTCTCAATTCTCCAAAGAAACCCTGGGTGAGTGTGTGGCTGGAACCCCATGGGCTCTTGTCACTGCATAGCAGACAGAGCAGGAGGCACCCAACTTTTGCAACTCTATTTTAAAAACC
>JAXCMG010000005.1:2205145-2226605 GCA_034642415.1 Podarcis siculus | reverse complement strand
AGAACAGACCTCCGGAACGAATTAAGTTTGTAACCAGAGGTACCACTGTAGATAATCTCTTAGGAATAGTGGGAGGAACTAGCTGGCGAACCACCAAGGGAAGACGGCTCAGAGCTCAGGGAGTGGTGGTGGGGCATTGATGGGGAGGTCACAGGGAAAATCTTCAGTCTCAGCAACTGTTCCATGGAGGCAAGACCTTGGTTGCTGTGCCCACTAGGTCTGACACTCCCGTGCAGATCCTGTTTGGCTAATAAAGAGTTAACTCCAGCTTGCTCGGTGTGATTTACTGCTGCCTCATTCCTATCACATGCCGCCAGTAAGCAAGACTAAAGCTAATGATCTCTCTATCTGGAACCTCCCTTTGCCCCATTTTTTCATCCCCTTGGCAGCCACATGAAATGAGGTTGAGAGCCCATAGCCCAGGCAATGTGAATGACTATTCCTGGTCTATTCAGCGTGTCTGGTTGTTTATTCCCTTCTTGCCCTGCCCGCCAGCTGCTTCTGCCCCTGTGACAATTCTCTGTTGCCCTACCCAGCCCTGCCTTGCTGGACCTCGTGCCCTGCAAAGACCTTGGCACGAGAGCACGTTAGAAAACGGTGTCATCACATCAAGATTACAGTATACCGTATTTTTCGCTCTATAAGACGCACCAGACCACAAGACGCACCTAGTTTTTGGAGGAGGAAAACAAGAAAAAAAATATATTCTGAATCTCAGAAGCCAGAACAGCAAGAGGGATCGCTGTGCAGTGAAAGCAGCAATCCCTCTTGCTGTTCTGGCTTCTGGGATAGCTGCGCAGCCTGCATTCGCTCCATAAGACACACACACATTTCCCCTTACTTTTTAGGAGGGAAAAAGTGAGCCTTACAGAGCAAAAAATACAGGAAATGCAGTCATACCTCAGGTTACAAACGATTCGGGTTGCGCGTTTTCGGGTTGCGCACCGCGCCGAACCCGGAAGTACCAGAACAGATTACTTCCAGGTTTGGGCAATTGCACATGTGCAGAAGCACTAAATCGCACTTTGCGCATGCGCAGAAGCGCCGAATCGCAACCCGCACATGTGCAGACGCAACACTGCGGGTTGTGAATGTACCTCTCACACAGATCACGTTCACAACCCGAGCGTCCACTGTATGGCAAACAGCCCCTTTGTGTGACCGCTTGCATTTCACATGGCCTCTGATATCAGACAACATCCGTGGTCAAAAACACACTCAGAATGCCTGCTTGGATATGCTACGCATCAGGAATCAGACTGAACGCAGCTCAGTTTTTTATTTCTAGCAGACGTCTCGCTCTGGCCGATAGCAACCCAGCTGCCACTCAACTGGACAAAATCCAATTTATCTCTTATGTTTTTTTAGCCTGGCATTCAGCCGCCCGAGGATAAATGAGGAGGAGGTGCTGGACAATGTAACATGACCGTTTGCTTTACGGTATGGAAAAGCTTTAATTATACTGATTTGGATTGTTTTTAGAAAGGATAGACCTGCACACTTTTCTGTTAGGCATTATTTGCAAGCATTTTCATTCTGTGTGAGAGAGTTATACCTCCATCCTCCTTTATGCTCTGTGTACGTGCGTCCGTGCAAACGAAGGCAAGGCTGCAATCTAGATATACTTCCCTGTGAGTAAGCGCCACTTGAACAGAATTGCACTGTAAACATACGGCCTCACTGCAGACGCTCTTGAAACTTGCAAATTTAAGAAACACGACTAACCACAGAGACTTTGTGTCTCTGGAGATGAAGTGGTTGAGGGTCTCCCACGCTTTCTGCTCTGCAGTCCTAGATGCTAAGCTGTGAGAACAAAGTATTCAACCCAGATTTTGAATAGAGTCAGCTCTGCACCTTCACAGCTGAAAATAGCCACATTTACCTGTCGGTGTTAATAGAAGTGCAATGCTCAAAGGCTGTATTTTCTTATGCTGATGGTGCTGTTAGTTAGAGCCAGATTTCATCAGACGTTTTTAGGATGTTAATATGGCAGACTGTGAAAACATCAGGGATGAATTGGTTTACTGTATTACCCACATGCAGCTCCCCAGACCTTGAAATCTGTGGAACTCCCTGCCTATTGATATCACAGTACTCCTTTCAGAGCCTGCTAAAAGCAGCTTTGCTTAGACAAGCCTACCAGAGGTGCTTAGAAAGCTGCTAATGATCTGTCCATTATTTGAACATTTTTAATTATTGCTGTGATTTTTTTCTTAGTGGTAATTTTTTCGTTTTTATCTTTTTTGAAATCACGTTGAGATTTTTGAGGTTGGTTTTTTTTACAATCACAATTAAGCAGTGTATAAATATTAGGAAATAAATAAATAAATAATAAACAGCTGGCTGCCCACAGAACAGAGGGTGCTTTTCAGTGGCATCCGTCTCCTAGGACGCTGGTTATCGTAGGCTGAGCTTGCCTCTCCCGGTCACTCATCCAGATGATAAACTCACCAGGTAATCTTAGGAAAGTCATTCACACTCAGCCTCAACATTCACCACCTGCAAAACTGAAGCAATCCTGGATTCCCTAACAAAATCTAATTGCTTTTATTGATATTGGCCAATGGCCATTGCAACTTTGCAGAGAATAAATTTCAGAAATGCAAACTCCCAAAAATTCAGTGCCCGGGATTTTTTTTTATTTTAAAAAAACCACACACACCTGAAAACTGAAAATTAAAACTTCGAAACACAACGAACAGCGCAACAGCAAAATAGGTCAATGGGTCCGTCGGATTAAGACATTGCCACAGCTACTAACTATGGAGTCTAAAATAGCTCTTGCTGGATTCTGAAGGCTGCCAAGGCATAGAAGGAAGCTCTGTGAGTTGCAAAAACATTGAAATCAAACAGAAGGCAAAGCCTGTTTCCCCAACTGTGCTAAAATGGCACCAAGAAATTCAGAAAGTTGTTTGGAGCACAAAGAGCAGAACAGAAGGCAGCAGTCCTTGCAACCCATGTGGGAACTATCGGAACGGCAACACAGGGCAACTTCCTGGTGGTAAAATAGACTCTGGACCAGCCCCTTCCAAAAAGGTTGTGCATGAACACACCGGGACAGGAAGAGCTACAAAGGGCTTCCTGTTTGGGCTGGGACTTTGCCTGAGCAGCAGCGACCTTCCTTGCTCTGCTGTCCGCCTGCCGCACATCTCCATATGACTCTACCCCAACTTCTGGTACACAACAAACCATCGTTTGCAGGCATGTCCAAATGTGGCAAACCGTGGTTTGCACAAAGCGCAGCTTGCCCTCAAACTGCAGATAACAAAGCATGGCGAAGCCTCTCAAAACATGTTGTTGTTGTTGCAGCGGAAGGGGCCTACAACACAGTTTGTCACACACAGCCTCCTGGCCAAGGGTTGCACTGGCCCTACTGGCAGCCAAGCCGCACAGATATTTCACGAGTTACAAATGTCAAACCCGAAGCACCAGCCACTTCAGCTGCCCATTTCTCCAGCCAACTAGCTCTCTGGTGGCACCATCCAAGCCACATTCCCCAAGCTAGGCTTAACTTTCTAACTGAAAGTCTCTTACTAGGAGGTGAGCTCAATTGCCTGGGAATCCCCATTGCTTCCTGCTCTCAAACTCTTGCGTGTTGAAAGGCAAAGGAACTGCAGTCACAAGAGGCTATTCCAGGTTGTTTGAAAAAGCCAGACTCACCAGAAAATCCCCCGTTACACTGACATACCAGAGCAGCTCAAATTGCCAGGGGAAATCAAGAAGAGGGTGTTTTTTTTAGAGTGGGGTTTGAGTGGTGATTTTTATTTTTTACCTTTCGGGGGAAGCCCTTCATGGAGGTCTTCTGGCATTTGGCGTGGCCACTGTCACAGAACAACACCAACAACGAGTGCAGAAAAATAAAGATGGAAACCAACACAAAACGGACACACGGACACACATATACAAGAAAAGAAAAGAAATTAATACCATGGGCATGGAAACAATGGGGAGATAAATCTGCAACGATTGAAAAGAAAACTAAACTCGCGGAAACGCCAGCGGCTGCTCCCGGCAAGCTTTTAAAAGAACGGTGAAAGCAGAATGGTTTGCTTCAACGTAACGAAACAGAAGCATGCTAAGATGGAGGTGGGCACCCACAGAAGAAGAACGAAGCGTGATAAGGAAATACTGACCTGTACATGGGGACGGTCACGGTTCGCTCGTAGTAATTCCAAGTCGAATGCAAATCGGTTCGAGTGAGGTTTGTGGCATAGAACCTCCACGCAGCCTGTGAAGGGAAGAATTATTATTATTATTATTATTATTATTATTATTATTATTATTATTATTATTATTATTATTTATTGAATTCATACACTGCCCTATACCTGGGAGTCTCAGGCCAGTTCACAGAATAAAATCAAAATATAAAACCACAAAATACCTAATAAAAACAGCAACTCAATTCCCCTGGCCCCCCAAAAAACACATTTTAAAAGGGCATAGGATGTAAATCAGATCAACCAAAGTCCTGGTTAAAGAGGAATGTTTTTGCCTGGCGCCTAAAGGTGTACAATGAAGGCGCCAGGTGAACTTCCCTGGGGAGAGCATTCCACAGATGGGGAGCCACTGCAGAGAAGGCCCCGTTCTCGTGTTGCTGCCCTCCGGACCTCTCAAGGAGGAGGCACACGAAGGAGGGCCTCAGAATATTATCTCAGGGTGGGTTCATATGGAAACAGGCGGTCCTTGAGGATGCAGGTGTAATGTAAAGAGGGGTGTGGAAGCAAGGAGAAAGATCTGGTTGCTGCAATCTATCATTTACACCAGGCCTGGGGAGCCGGGGAGACGTTGGGCGCTTTTGGACTACAATTCCCATCTGCCCCAGCCAGCAAGGTCAGGGTTCAGGGATATCAGGAGCTGAACAGCACCTGGAAGGCCACAGAATCCCCATCTTTAAAGAGGACAGGAAGACCATCTCAGGTGTTTCTTCAGCGTATCAGTTATCTTGAAGCTCAGCAAGGGGGAGAGTTAGTATCATTCCCCCTGCGGGTGAAAAACCATATGGAGAGGGGGAGAGATTCTGATCAGAAAAACAGCCTATGGAGGAATTGATTAGGCAAGCACACACATAACACATTCTCTCTCTCTCCACACACAGATGTGATGCTCCTCACAGATTGAGGTGTTTACTTCATGCAGCGTCTACTTTGGCCTCATATGCCCTCCATAGATCCATATTCTTCCTCTCTCACACTCTGAAGAGCTGTGCCAGGGAATGAGGAGCTGTTCCCCACCAGTGCTGCTGGGTGGTTTATGCAGCAATTTCCAATCCCTCTCCCTCCCTCTCCCCACGCCAAGATTTCAGTTCTCCTTATGAAGGAGGATGGGGAGAATGTGATCTTAAGTTGGATTTTTTAAAAAACAGAAGATGAAAATGTACTCTTGTCTTTATGCACACAGGAATCTGTTTTGGGAGCAGCAGCAAAAATCTGCACCCCATTTCCAGCGCCATACCCGTGGGAATTCAGGCCACAGGAAAGATGAGTTTGCCCGTGTAATTAATTAAGCTTGCCTGCTAAGTCCTTCTTCCCTCCCCACTGTTGCCCAGCTTAAGACTAGCTGACAAAGCTAGCTTCCTTCTGGTGGGGGGTCATGCTCAAGCGATGCTCAGCTGAAGATGACAAGCATCAAGAGAAGTATAGCGTCCAGATCAAGGGCAGTATTAGTACTGCCTTAGTCACACTACACCTGGAATACAATGTCCAGCTCTGGGCACCACAATTTAAGAAGAATATTGACAAGCTGAGATGTGTGCAAAGGAGGGTGGCCGAGATGATCAAGGGTCTGGAAACCAAGCCTTATGAGGAATGGTTGAAGGAGCTGAGCATGTTTAGCCAGGAAAAGTGCAGACTGAGAGAAGGTCCAGTCGTGGCCGACTCTGGAGTTGCGGTGCTCATCTCGCTTTACTGGCCAAGGGAGCCGGCGTACAGCTTCTGGGTCATGTGGCCAGCATGACTGAGCCGCTTCTGGCGAACCAGAGCAGCACACACGGAAACGCCATTTACCTTCCCACCAGAGCGGTACCTATTTATCTACTTGCACTTTGACATGCTTTCAAACTGCTAGGTTGGCAGGAGCAGGGACCGAGCAACGGGAGCTCACCCCGTCGCGGGGATTCGAACCGCCGACCTTCTGATCGGCAAGTCCTAGGTTTTGTGGCTTACAGTAAAAGATGCAGGAATAAAATCTTAGAATTGGAACCCATGGAGGGAAGCAAGGAGCTCTCAAGGTTCAAAAGAACCCTTTTTTAAATGTGTGAAAATGTTATGTTTATGGTGTGTAACTTTTGTGCAAAACTAATACATAGACATATAGATAAAAGATGATTAATTCTAGTTTTGCCTCCATCCTCCTCCCTACCGAGATCTGCAAGGGTAAAACTGAGACTAAGGAGGGGGCTGACAGCCATGAGCTGATTGTACAATACGAAGGCAATCAGGTAGAGGCTGGCACTACCCCATTTGCCACAGCAGACCAGCCACCACCGCTTGCGCCCATTCCTCAGCTTGCAAGGCTCAAAGATTACTTTCCAAGCAAAAGGTTCGCACTGATCAACTCTTTTTAAAGGCTAAATCTTTGCAAGAGAGATGCAGGGTGGCACAGCAGCAAGAGTTTGGAGCTTAGCTGCCCTTGAATGTCCCCCTCTCCCCTGTTCCTCCTCGTAGGGGCAGCGCCAGGAGGCAAGGGGCAGCCCCACAGGAGTTTCCTCAAACTCGGAGAAAGGGTGGCATCTAAATGCGGTAATGAGTCCCGAGTGCCGAGAGGCCTGCAATTTCGCCTGATTGCAGATTCAGCATTTCCCTGGCACAGCCTTTGATATGTGTTGCTGCAGCGTATAAATAGAAGTTGGATTTATTTATTTTTAAACCCTGGAGTCCTGCACACAGCAATCAGGGGGAAATTATTAGCTGGCGTGCTGCGCCTAAGAAAAACAGATGGAACTCTGGGTTCTGGCTCAGAGTCTGGTGGGAATTGGTCCACCGGGGAGGAGCAAGTGCCTCGTGGCTATAGAGGAAGGAAGGAAGGAAAATAGTCCAACGCTGTATTTTTAGTCTCAAGAGGAAGGCCAGAGCTGAGGCAGGTGGAGCTAAGATACTATTGTTTTCCTTGCCCTTAGCTAAGCATCTGATGATGCCTGAAGTCCCCTCATTAGTAGAAAACTATGAAGGCAATGGGATGCGGGTGGCGCTGTGGGTTAAACCACAGAGCCTAGGACTTGCTGATCAGAAGGTCAACGGTTCGAATCCCCGCCACAGGGTGAGCTCCCACTGCTTGGTCCCTGCTCCTGCCAACCTAGCAGTTCAAAAGCAAGTCTAAGTACAAGTAGATAAATAGGTACCGCTCCAGCAGGAAGATAAATGGCATTTCCGTGTGCTGCTCTGGTTCGCCAGAAGTGGCTTAGTCATGCTGGCCACATGACCTGGAAGCTGTACGCCGGCTCCCTTGGCCAATAAAGCGAGAAGAGCGCCGCAACCCCAGAGTCGGCCACGACTGGACCTAATGGTCAGGGGTCCCTTTACCTTTACCTTTATGAAGGCAATGTAACATGTGTAAAGATGCCCAGCGCTCTTGGCTCTGTTGCATCAGAGTAATCTTGGCCAACTGGCATTCAGCGAGGTAAAGGTAAAAGGACAGTTTAGTCCACACAAAATCAACTATGGGGTTGTGGCGCTCATCTCTGCTTTCAGTCCGAGGTAGCCGGCATTGTCCACAGACAGCTTTTCTGGGTCATGTGGCCAGCATGACTAAACTGCTACTGACACAACGGAACACTGTGACAGAAACCAGAGTGCATGGAAATGCCGTTGACCTTCCTGCCACGGTGATACCTATTTATCTACTCGCACTGGCGTGCTTTCGAACTGCTAGGCTGGCAGGAGCTGGGATAGAGCAACAGGAGCTCATGCCATTGAACGGATTCGAACTGCTGACCTTCCGATCAGCAAGCCCAAGAGGCTCGGTGGTTTAGACCACAGCGCCACCCGCATCCCCTCATTTTGCAAGACACAAACCCGAGTATTCCCCCACAGAGAGCTGCCCTTGAAGACTCGCCCGGCTCAGAAAGTCTGCAAAGACCTGCTCATGGGACTTCATTGATTTGAAAATTTATATCCCACCCTTCTGTTGCTTATGTTCCACTCGGAGCAGCTGTCAATTAAAACCAACCGTAAAATACCATTTAATTTTTTTGTTTAGCGTCAGGTTGAGGCTCACTTCTCTCTCACCTCTCCACCACCACCCCTGCTTTTTGCACCCCATGGGCACAGATTGCAGACCCCGATCTTCCTGTTCCGGCCCCCTCCAAGCACCCACATTCCAGTCTTCTCACCTGGATCAGGCCCGCTGCAGGGTTCCTCCTCTTCTCAAAGTGCTTTTGACGGTGCTGCTCTTGAACCTTCAGCGCAAATCCAGAACCTAGAATACCCTGGGAATAAAGAGCAGTGCTATTTCCAGTCAACATGGTCAATGGACTCAATTGTCTGCCCCTTATACCAGATTCCGTTGAGGGGGGAAACATGCCCCTTTAAGATTCACTAGTAGAAGGGACACATTATCTTCAAGTATCTAGAGAACAAGTGAAAAACACACAGAGGAGGACCTGGATCTATAGAGGCGTCTAGGCCAGCAACAGATCATGTGATCGGGCAGCGGCAATCAGGTCACCTGACCTGCCAACACCTGTGTTACTGCTGCTTACTTGAAAGGAGGGAGGTGGCAGTGGTCAGGGAAGGTTGGTGCAGTACAAGTACATCAACCCTTGGGTTGAGCATCAGTTACTCAGTTTGGGGGGCAGCACAGAAAGTGAGGTTTGCAGCCCCAAATGGCCCCAAACCAGCACGCCGCTCTGGCACTGGTTTGGAGTCAATCGGACAAGGTGGGGTTGTTGTTGGCCCTTCACTTGCAACCCCGGTTTGAGTGTCTATTGCTCAGTCTTTGGAACTTAACTCCCACTCGTCAGCTGATGATCAGGGACTAAATCGCTGGCTTGGTTCTCCACTCTTGATGTAGAACAATGAATCATACAGAGTGATGAAGGGGTTAAAAAAAGTCATTTCCCGCAACATCATGCCAATGCTACTTTCATCACTGCGCTTAATAAAAATGCCTAGTGCCTACTTACAGCTGGAAGAGCGAAAAAGGAAACGCCAATCAGGGTGAATGTTGCAGCAAGGAGGCGTCCATTCCAGGTTTGCGGATATTTGTCCCCATAGCCAATGGTAGTCAGTGTAATCTGTGGAAAGGCAGATATCATCAATAGCGGCTCTTCAAGGGTAATGTTGGTTCGGTGCCTAATGGACTGCACACTTTTTCAAAAGAATAAAATATTTCCATATGAAATTTCACTCCCAATAATTCTTTCCTAAGAGAAATTAATATTGTATCTTCTGACTTTTTTTAAATAATATTTTTATTTGCTTTTCTGTTATATCTTGCCATCAGTTCGTACTCTGTTACATTCGTGCTTAAAACAAAAATAAAGTGATAACCTAAATATAAACATGAGCATATAATAATAATGGTAACATATCTACATTCCTCCAAGTTGTTTAATTCCTGAATGTCTTTACTTTTACTTCCCTTCCACTCTTTCCATGATTTCCTTTTTAACTGCATTTTCTTATTCTTCTACATTATTCTCATTACCTTACATACTGTAACACAGGCTTCTTTCCATGTTTCTGGGATTTTATCTGTTTTTGAAAATCTCATCCATCACATCTTTTAATGGGTTTACCAATTGTTCCCTTTATATATATATCTTCTGACTTTTTAAAAACTAATGCTAAATTTGTGCTAGTCTACATCTATAAGCATTCATTCATAAGTGGGAATGCTGTTTGGACAAAAAAATAAAAATATTGGGGCGAACACAGGATTTTTGGCAAAATAATCTTAATTGGGAAAATGGTGTCCTCTGATTTATTTTGCTGTGTTCAAAACCGGTCGGCAAGGGGAGAATGAAACTATCACCAAATGAGAAAAGTATCATCAGTTACAAAAATAACCTGCCGCATCTGGACTAGAACCTTTCTCCCTAGTGATACACTTGTTTTGTGTGTGTTGTGGTTGCTTATCTTCAAAAATATTCCAACAAATGAAGGTTCCTAATCCCCACCACATGTTGCAAGCTGAAATGGTACAGCCCAGGTAAATCCACTGCATGACTAATCCAATTATCTGTTTCTGCGACTGAGCATTTTAACCACTTGTTTAACTCTCTCTTTTTCCTTCCTGCAGTTCTTCCAGGTGGTCCTTTTCCTCTGTACCGAGGGGAAAGAGGAAAGAGCAGAATGCATAATTTGGGGTGGGGAGGGGCTGAACTTTTGTCCATGGTGGCCTCTCCTCATCCTTATCTGCCCCTCACCTCACTTCTCTTTTAGACTGTAACCCCCTTGAGGGCAGGAACCCATCTATATTTGCCTGTGCAGTGGAGATTTGAACCCTGGTCTCCCAGGTCCTAGTTTGGCACCCGATTCGCTGCACCACACTTGCTCTCAGTTGCACTGATTATCACACACACACACACACACACAAAAGAAACCTGAGAAGGCCATGTGGGATGTGAAACACAAGAGCAGTCAAGTACAACATTCCTACAGTGAACATGTTTACACACGGGGAGGAATCTTTGTCCAGCCAGCAAGTAAACTTCCTGTTTCTTTCTGGGCTGGGACAGACTTCCTCTGCATGTGACTAGAGGTGGGTGTGGCCTCACCTGTGCAGGTAAGGACAAAAGCACAGGGCAGGGCAGCCATCTCTCTCTCTGTGACTCCATGCATCGAAGAAGCAACATCTGCTTAGCCAAAGATGCTCTCTTGGTAAGAGAGGACAAAGGGACTGTCTCTTTATGGGATAGTTTCCCAGGTGTATGTTACTTTTCTAAGTTAAGTCTGCCTTCTGGGATCCAATTGTGAACAGAATGTGAGTAAACTCTTTTTATACTTTTAGAGAAGACTGTGCCGTGTCTTATCTTTTATGAGGGAATAAAGGGAAAATACCAGAACAGTTATTATAGAGGCTTTAGCGAGCCTGAGCAAACGCATCCGCTGAGTTTAAAAAAGGGGAATGTTACTCTGCTAAATTGTGAACTTGTTTACACAAGTTGGAAAGGCTATAATCAAACAATATATCCTCTCCTGCATCCCTGAACATTCCCACAGGCCACCCTCTTGATACCTGGAGAGGAAGTGGGCATGGTTTATAGCTAGTGAAGATGAGGATGTGGGTTTGAAAAATCATAGAATCGAAGAGTTGGAAGGGACCCTGATGATCATCAAGTCTGTTCTAAGAAGTTTAAGGTCTCAAATATAGAGTAAATATTCATAAATGCACACATATCTAAATATATGAACCATGTGTCTGAAATAGTATGGGAGAGCAATCCTGAAGCCATTTTGACTCTCCCAATGACCTCAAATATTCCTCTGCAGTAAGGGAGGCAAATGGGGAAAGCCTTCCCATTGTCCTTTTGCTTGCAAATCATGTCCTAAGGGCATATTTTTGTATGAATTGGGTGAGCCTTTGACCTGGATTCAGGAATTAAAGTATTTACCATCACAAAAGAATGGCCAGGCCGCCCAGGTAAAGCAATCAGTGACCATTATCAGGTATCCTAGCAGACAGGATTTCTGCTGTAGACCGCCTCCTTCTGTGATGTATGTATGATGTTTAGGGGGTTGGTCTTGGACTACAGGGTGGGCAATTACAAAAGTCTATATAAGGGCTTGCACACCATTGTTCAGGGTTCTCTTCCCTCCTGCATGTGTTGAGTGGGGACCCTGTTGCAACAGTTTATTTCCTTTAATAAAGATCAGGCTTAATTAGCAGCTTTGCTTCTCAATATACTCTGGTTGGCCTCTGTTATTTCCTCCAACTGATAGGGAACCCTCAAGGACTCTATGCGGGCTCCAGAATACCCCATAAGGGAAAGGGAGCAGTTTTTTTCTTATAACAAGTCCAACTCTCTGCAATGCTGGAATTTGCAGCTGTCCCGTACAGAGATTGGACCTGCAGTCTTGGCGTTGTCAGCACTGTGCTCTAACCAAGTGAGCTACCCAGTGCAGACGAAAGGCGATTCCAGAATGGCTGAAAGTTAATCTGGAGTCCTTTCACCCCACCAAACGTTATCCGACCGCCATGCACTCCAAGTCTATCCAGCGTGAATCTCTCCAGCAACTCCTGCTGACCTGATTCCCATTTTAAACAGCTCATTAGCCACAAGGAACAAATTAATGGCTGCTTCACACACCCCTCATTAAAAGCTCAGATTTTCTCCCTTTCTTCCTAGTATTGCAGTCCTAAAATAGGAGCTAGGGGAAGTGGAGGAGAGGATTCAGGGATATGGCTAGGGAGGTTGGGCGTTTACTGCAAGGCCAAAATTGCCAAAGCGCCTACCGTTCTCGCAAGGCAATTAGCATTTTGCTAATCAATGTGGATCAGCTCTTTTTCAAGCTGGCAAAGGACCCCCAGGCTTGGGGCAAATGGCTTTGTTTTTTCTAGACAGCCATAGTTTGGAAAAAAAATCGGCATGCAAGTTTTTTTATTGACTCAGTAAATCACTTATTTCTTTACTGACAATTGTGACATCTATTATTATTATTATTATTATTATTATTATTATTATCCCAAGTTTTTCTTTCATTTCTTTTTGCGAGAGCCTACCTGTTGTTATTAAAACTCAGTTTTGTAAAATAAGCAGGGGGGAAGAGCAGCAAACAGGTGGAGCTGAGTAGGGAATCATTGCTCACCTGGCTTCCCAATATGGAGATTGCTGCCGGTAACCGAAAAGGTTAAGGGGTGAAGAGGTCACTACAGTGCGGGCACAGCAGCAGGAGAGTCAGAGTGGGTCTGCCACCGTGCCCACACCGAACCAACCTCCCCACTTCCTCTTCATCTCGGTTACCAGGAGTGGCCTCTACAACAGGAAGCCAGTTCACCAACACTGGCTCAGCCAATGCAAAGCATCTAACATCAAAGAAAATAGTAGTAGTAGTAGTAATAATAATAATAATAATAATAATAATAATAATAATAATACTTATACTGTTAAGTTGTGGGTGAACATATCAGATGACACAGCGATTCTTCAAACAGCTCTTGTTTATTCACAGGCCAGGACAGAACTGAACTGAAGGGTTCAGCCAACCTGCTTATATAGAGCTCCAGTACAATGTAACTGTAACAATTTTCTAAAACTATCCAATCACTGAACGTCACTTTCAATCCCTTATTTGCATAACTATCTACAGTATCCCCTGCTGGCCCAGGGTGAGAACTTCAGTACATAACATATACCCCACCCATTTTGCCGGGTCTCCCCAGCCACTCTGGGCAGCTTCCAACAGGATATTGAAAACACAATAAAACATCAATCCTTAAAAACTTCCCTAAACAGGGCTGCCTTCAGATGTCTTCTAAAAGACAGATAAAGTAGTTGTGTATTTCCTTGACATCTGATGGGAGGGTGTTCCACAGGGCGGGCGCCACCACTGAGAAGCCCCTCTGCCTGGTTCCCTGTAACCTCACTTCTTGCAATGAGGGAACCTCCAGAAGGCTCTCAGTGCTGGACCTCAGAAATACTTCTCTTTCAGCAATACCACATTTTTCCAACATTCAAAACGCAGATTTGGGGAATGAGGAAATGTCAGCGCCGTGGTTGCGTTTCTTTTTTTTCTCCCACGTCACGCTTCAGTTGTAGAAATGCGTAGACTATAGGTACATTGTTGGCACCTACCAGATGGTGCCCATCACATCCCTGGCGATGAGTAATGCAAATCTCCTCCTACAACATCCATGCCATTTTTAATACTATTTTTAACTTATTATAGGCCTGAGCCGTCTCCACACTGTGATGTTATAATTCGAAATATAATACCCTTTCTAAAAGTCACAGGCAGCAGCATGACTACCCAACAACACACACACACACACACACACACACACACACACACACACACCATCCTTGCAAAAGACCTTTGGGATTTTCATTAGTCTACAGACTCCACTCCCCCTTCCTGCTTTGCATTCCGCTTGCAAATCTTGGAGAGCAAGCTGCTTTTTCCACCCCCTACGGCTCCCTCTGTTGATGTAACAGACTAACTGATTCATTTTCCTTTCCAAACTTGGGAGCCGTTGGAATTTTGATTCGTTCCACCATCTGTGGCTTCCACGCACTTTGCAATGAAGGCCCAAACTCCTCACCTGAACGAGATCGAGAAAAACAAGGGAAACAAAAGGGCAACTACATCTGCCAGAGAACCTCGCTAATTGTCACTCTGTTATTCTCTTAATCCGATAATCTGCGCACAGGAAGACATAGGCAGAACAAAAGCACCCTCTCACTTTGCTTCTGTACAAAGCTCACAAGTATTCGTGCTCTTCTAGCAGAGAGTCTTCGTTAATTTTACAAAGCACACTCATGACGCGTTAAGCAACACATTAAGAAGTGGTGTTGTAAGGAATAAAGCCAAAAACACAGTCTCCTAACCAGCGATCACATACCCTCTGTGGCGTTTGCCCATTCTTTGTGATTTTGTTTGTACAGGGGTGTGGAAATGGTTAATGTAGATTGACCAATGAGAAAGGGGTTTTACTATTGGGAGAAAGAGGAGTGAGGGTCAGACAGAGGCAGTAAAAGACGAACATAGCAGTTGTGACAGCTAGAGTGAGAAACAGGGATAGAACTGAGAAAGAAGAGTGTGACAGTGTGAGGTAGTGCCTGTTATGTACGGAGTTGAATAGGATCCAAAATGCAGCAGTCTGATTGGTCCTAGAACAATAGGGTCCAGAATGCAGCAGTCTGATTGGTCCACAGGAGCCACCCAATCCAGCTCCAGGTGGAAGTGAATCCGCAACCAGATTGGGCTACAGGTGAATCCCGGAATTAGCCAGTCACGTGGGGCCCATTGTGTAAATAATGTATATAAAGCAGACATTCTGGGGGAACCTCCATTCCTCCTCACCACTATGAGCTGAATAAAGAGTATGAAATCCACTCTCGACTCCAAGAATATTTCAGTGCCACATCTAGTTAAGGGCCTGGGACTTAGGCTCAGACTCGGAACCAGAGGAGTCTCAGTCTGCACCGGATCCTTTGCCTCAGGCATCATCTGAACCTAGTCTGGGGCTTGATCCTGAAGAGTCTGCACAGGTTCCCCTGCAACAAACACCAGCTGGGCCGCGTCAGGGGCCGGTGCCTGCCCTGGCTCCAGATGTGGGGATTACCTCGTTGCCTCCAGCTGAGCCATCACTTACAGCTGCTCCACTACCGGTTTGGTCTGGGGAGGCTGAGGCAGCCTCTGGGTCTAGTAACCCACCAACATCTCCCAAGCTGCAGAGACTGAGGTCTGAGAGAAGGAGAGACCTGAGTCCTCGCAGGAGGAGTGCTCGCCTTCGGGCAAAACAGGGAGGTGAGTCGCCAGGAGATCAGGACTGGCTGCTACCCTGACAAAGATAAAAGGCTGACGGACCCCGCCCCAGGTTGCAGGAGCAACATTGCTGTATGCCAGACCCTGCCTGAGATCCTGTACCTGTCCTTGCCTGGTTTCCTGCCTCATGACCTGCCTTGGCCCTGTCGGACTGACTCCTAGTGGAACTTCTGGATTCTGGACCGGTCCTGGACCGCGTTTCACAGGTTACCGTTCTGAATATATTTGAAATTTGTTTGTTCTTCAATAAACCTTAATCTACGTTGTTGACTTTGCAACCTGACTGAGACTCAGTATTTCACCAGAAGAAACCTGGTTGGTGGCAGTGGAAGAATAAAGCAGAGGTGTACAGGTCAATAGTCCATGAAACAACCAGGGGCTCTATACGAACGGCACACCCTCCAACATTCCTCAGCTGGAAATACAAGATCGCGGCTCCCAAAAACACACACTACCTTCCCTACCGCAGTCCCTACATGACGGCTGCTCACTCCCTTCCCTCCTTGGTTGCTTCTTCCACCCACGCCCCACCTCTGACCACCAGGATGGCTTCTGTAATTTTGCAAGTGACCCTATTTTCCCAGGACATTCCCAATCAAGGAAGAAAAGTCGAAGTTCAATTCTCGTGCTCCCGCTTCCATACCGCAAGCTCTGGGAGCAGACACAACAGAGAGGGGACACACTCTCCAATTTGGGGTGTTTGGGGGCCTCCCTCTCTAGGATCCCAGTAAAACTTCACTGCTTTGTGTCTCGATCTTAGAGCCTCTGCTCACGCAATACAGTGGTACCTTGGTTCTCAAACTTAATCTGTTCCGGAAGTCCGTTCCAAAACCAAAGCGTTCCAAAAGCAAGGCGCGCTTTCCCATAGAAAGTAATGCAAAATGGATTAATCCATTCCAGACTTTTAAAAACAACCCCTAAAACAGCAATTTAATGTGAATTTTACTATCTAACGAGACCACTGATCCATAAAATGAAAGCAATAAACAATGTACTGCAGTCAAACAATTGATCGATCAGTAGCTGAACTGGGTTCCACACAGTCACAAAAATTCAAAACAAAAAAGCCACAAAACAGAAAACGCAAAATAAATTGCAAAAAGAGACAGACCTCAGCGTAACCCTCAAAACAGAAGTGTGGCACTCAAATCGGAAGCATAACACTCAAAATGGAGAATGTTCAGCTTCCACAAAAAGTTCGCAAACCGGAACACTTACTTCCGGGTTTGCAGTGTTTAGGTTCCAAGTTGTTTGAGTACCAAGGCGTTCAAGAACCAAGGTACCACTGTATCGGCTATTGGCAAGCATCCTGAAGAGATGCACAGTTCACACCATTATCTCACACCAAGTTTGGCCCTCAAAAGAGTGTGAAAGTGCAAGCTGAAATCACAAGGGAAAGAGGAGCAGGAGCAGATATCCACATCACGCACGGCCAAGGTTAGACCCATCATCAGAAGTGCATAAGAAACTAATATTTCCTAGTGCTTAAGACTAGGGCTCGTAGCAGCTACTTCACTGTCACGGCAAGAAACTGACCTCAAGGGGATACTCACCAAGCCCCACCAGAGTGCGTCTGCATAGGTGTCAAAGTGATCGTTTTCTCCCTTCTCAGCCAAGTACACCAGGAAGGAGGCTAGAATGAGGCAAAGGAAACCAATATACCAGGCAGTGATCAGCTCCTGCAACACAATGAAGAAGAAAGAATGGAACAGCACGTCTCAAATGCAGCCTTTGCAAAACAGGTGCCCTCCAGATCTCTGGGACTGCAGCTCCCACGAGTCCTATTTGCAGCAGCAGAAATGTTTGCTCATTTTTTAATGCTCTCGTGACGATCGTCAGCCACGGTTGATGGGAAAGCGGCACGCAACTTATTAAATCAAATCAGGCTATATAGCAAGGGCTGCTTGCCCAGGTCTCTGCTGCTCACCTTGCTGTGGGCATACACCACCGACCCGAGAAGCTTCCAAGTGCCTCCTCGGCGGTCCATTCGGATCATGCGCAGGATCTGCAGAAACCTCAAACTTCTGAGCGCAGAGGTGGCAAAGACATTCCCCTGGGACCCAGCAGCCAGCACAGCGATGGAAGCAATTAACACCATGATGTCTGTGTATGGATAAGCAAGGATGGAATAATAATAATAATTTAAGAATAATAATTTATTATTTATACCCCGCCCATCTGGCTGAGTTTCCCCAGCCACTCTGGACGGCTTCCAATCGAGTGTTAAAAACAATACAGCATTAAATATTAAAAACTTCCCTAAACAGGGCTGCCTTCAGATGTCTTTTAAAAATAAGATAGCTGCTTATTTCCTTCACATCTGAAGGGAGGGCGTTCCACAGGGCGGGTGCCACTACGGAGGAGGCCCTCTGTCTGGTTCCCTGTAACCTCACTTCTCGCAATGAGGGAACCGCCAGAAGGCCCTCAGAGCTAGATCTCAGTGTCCGGGCAGAATGATGGGGGTGGAGATGTCTGGATATTCACTATTTGAAATATGGCACAACCCTAATAGTGCCTCTCTGACAATGGAAACAGAATATTGGGTTTAACCTCCGGTTTTCTAGTAAAACTGAATTACAGTGTCGCAAAATGATGCACTTCTAAAAAGTGTGTCGCCAACATGAACAGTTTGGAAAGCTCTGCTTTAGAGACTCTTCTCCCAGAAGGCAGATCGAACAATTATTTGTGTTAAGTTGTGGGTGAACATATCAGACGACACAGCGATTCTTCAAAACAGCTCTTGTTTATTCACAAGCCAGAAGAGAACTGAACTGATGAGTTCAGCCAACCTGCTTATATAGAGCTCCACTACAACGCTACAGTAGCAGCTTTCTATAACTAGCCAATCACTGAACGTCACTTTCAATCCCCTATTTGCATATGCGGACCTGAGTGAAAACTATCTACAGTATCCCCCTGCTGGCCCAGGGTGAGAACTTCAGTACATAACAATTTGCAACCAGAAGCAGCCAACTCAGCCAAAAAGCACTTCTTACCGATGACACAAAAGGGTTTTCGGGCGAACTTCAACCTTCCTCTCCAGCCGCGGTATCGGCAGCAGCAGCCGGCAGCCCAAATCCTTACAAAATACTCCACACCGAAGACCACAATGGTGACTATTTCCTGCAGTGAAGAAAGTACGATAAATCCAGCATGGCAACACAAGAAAGGCAATCCTTTAGGATCAGGGTGTTCCCAGACAGGGACTTCATTTGCAAATGCATCACAAAGATATTGCAAATGGGTTGCAAGCAACAGGTTTTTGTTGTTATTTATGGTTGCTGCTGTTGTTTATTGCTGGTGGGGGCATTTTTTGCTTACTGTATTTCCCCCAAAAAATCTGGCTCAAATGGGATGGAAATACCATGCCAACGTCATGGCATGGCACTGGAGGGAAAACATGCATGCATTTAGAAGCAACAAGCCCACAATAAACTCTCATCTGGAAGCACCCTCGGTTTTGCATGTGTACTTTTCTTTCCCCAGAGGTCAACTCCAGAAAGAAATAGGTATTTTTGTGGGCTGATCCACAGCCAGGGTGTTTTCAGAACTACTTCCATGTCTTAAAAACCCAATTTGGAGAATATATGTTAGAATGATCTATCCATAATCAAATGCAATTCCTTCACGTAAAAAAATAATAATCTACAGGTAGCTCTTATTTTATTTTATTTTTTATTTTTGGCATCCGTCTGTCTTTTTATTTTATTTATTTATAAACGTTCTTATGTTACAACATGTATACAAAATTTATATACAAAGTTTATATACCTAAAGATAAAGGGGGGGGGGGAAACAAGGACAAAAAACTATTCCAAACTCATATCTGTATCAACACTTTGGACTTCCTGTCTATCCCGTTGCATATTCGTTTTTTACAATTGAATGTACTCTTATTATTGTATATTTCTTTACATTTTGTCTAATACATTCCTATATCAATATGTACCCTTCGTTTTATTTCTCAACTCAGTCTCTCTCCAACGTCAATCAAATGCTAGCTTTTTTTTTAGTGAATTACCTTTATGGGGTGTCATTAGGGGACATGGTCAGGGAGCCAGTATCCTTTCCTAGATCCCCAAGAACCCAGGAGCTCACCCCATGATAATTTGCTATCTCTTTGTTGGTGAATGGGTGTGATTCTCCAGTATCTGATAGGAGGTCCCATTACCAAAGCTGGCTATTGCTTTCATGGAAATCTCGTCATTCCCTTTCTCCCGTGGCCACAGAGGTGAGATTGTCAGAAATATTGAGCTTTCCTCCCCATATTTCCTCTCTGCCGCGCATTGCAGTTTCTCTGATGAAGATCTTAATGTTATTAGAGGGAAGGATCGGGAGCCACAAAGCATTCTGGGAAGCCTGCAAAGTGTCTGCGTCAGCAAGAATCCTCCTAGCTATCACTCAACCTGCCACCAGCAGCCTAGGAAGCAGTGCAGAGGAAAGTCAAGCTGTTAAAAAGATGCAAAACTAGTCAGCTTTGTGTCAGATCGTATGAGCACCACGGCACACATCGTGGAGGAAGAGAGCACAGCTTTGATTCTATGAATTCTGCCGTTGTCCCTACCCAATCACCACACAGCGATGAAAGCGGGAAATTTAGAAACTATGAGAAGCTAACAGATGCAAATTCAGACATTTGTGACCGCAGTTGCAATGTCCATTTCTGAGATTTCTAGATACCCAAAGCAGTAATTGAGGCTAAACTCACTTCTTAAAGGATATAGCAAATATAAAATTCAGCTTCAAATAGTTGATTTGCTTTCCCCAACAGTCCCGTATGATCTTTAAGCTTAAAAGACCAAGAGTCTTTCAGTTTAAAGACCAAGAGCAGTGCTTTCCACAGTGGGTAGCACTGCAGCTACCTCCAGGGGGCACTGCAGGTGTCAATCACTATTGGACTTTGAAATGCTGGTATCACTAGATCAAGTTCATCCATCTTATTGAATTACAGAATTGATGCTTTTGAATTCTGGTGCTGGAGGAGACTCTTGAGAGTCCCATGGACTGCAAGAAGATCAAACCTATCCATTCTGAAGGAAACCAGCCCTGAGTGCTCACTGGAAGGGCAGATCCTGAAGCTGAGGCTCCAAGACTTTGGCCACCTCATGAGAAGAGAAGACTCCCTGGAAAAGACCCTGATGTTGGGAAAGATGGAGGGCACAAGGAGAAGGGGACGACAGAGGACGAGATGGTTGGATAGTGTTCTCGAAGCTACCAGCATGCGTTTGACCAAACTGTGGGAGGCAGTGGAAGACAGGAGTGCCTGGCGTGCTCTTGTCCATGGGGTCACGAAGAGTCGGACACGACTAAACAACAACAATAACAACAATCGTTTTCAGTGGGTTTTGAATAAATCCACAATTCATTGTTACTGTTTTGAATTTCATTGTGCTATTTTCTTCCTTAGTGAATCCTGCAAACCACTGTTCTGAATAATGTTTTTTATAGGGTAGGTGGCACTGGGGGGTGAGTTTGTGGAACCAAGGGGGCACTCCTCCCACACAAAAAATAGAAGTTTGTCCAAGAAACATTTGTCTAAAAAGTCAGAAACACATGTAAAAGAATGCCCTTGGAGATGGACTAGAAATCCTGCCAAGTTCAAAATAAATTTGATTCATGTTCAGTTCACCCAGCTACTACGGGAACTGCTTCAGGGTGTGGTTCAGGGATATCTGAACTGATTCAGTGAACTTTGCCAAGCTGAACTCATTCAAGCCAAGCAACGACCATTTCAGAAAGCCACTTTTGCCCTCCCAAAGGAGGTTGGGTTGCGGGCTTCACGCCCCCACCACGTGCGCGGCGGCTGGCTCTCAGCCTCTGCACGATTGAGGGAATCCCCGGCCGCGTCACCCCCTGGACAGCCAATCGGCTGGTTCAGGGGGCATGGCCTGCCCTATTTACCACTGGCGTGGCCAGGGATCTCTCTCTTTTGCCGCCTCCAGCTACTCCGGTTTCCCACCCTCCCTCCCTATAAGGTTTTCGTCCTTGACCTTGCTATGGACCTCAGTTGGTCGCCGTTAAGGGGCCTGGTA
>JAXCMG010000005.1:2176594-2198986 GCA_034642415.1 Podarcis siculus | reverse complement strand
TGGGGTGGGGGTGGGTGGGTTTTGTGTGGGAGATGGGGAGGGAGGGAAAATGGGGGGCAAAAACAAGGATGATATGTTTTTGGATAATATGTCTTGTTATAATTTTGAATAAAAAGAAAAAAGAAAGAAAAGAGCTGTGCTGCGTTCTGAGACAGAGAGAGACGGAGCCTTGTGTTTGTGTGTTAATGTGTGTTTTCCCAAGACCAGTGAGTGCCTTTACTTGATGTCTCCTCCCACAACCTCTTTTTGGGGGGCGTTTGTGTGTTGTAGATGGGTTTCTCCACCTGCCTTGTGTCGAGGTGCACACCAGACAACTTTGGGGTTCCCACCCCAAAAAAGGTCAAGAACTCTGGGCAACCCTTTCCTAAAATAATAAAGCATGAAATTTAAGGGGGGGGGCAGATTCCTTGAAAAAAATCTGGTAACCATACTTTAGACACACTGCCAAGGCTTGCGCCCCAGGGAGGTCACTTTGATGCTACTAACACCAGTTTGACTTGCACCTACCCCTCCATTTGACTCTCCCCCCCCCAGGCACACTCCATTGTCTCTCAAGACAGACAGGTGCCAACAACTGGTATCACTGCAAATGAATTAAAGGACCATTAACTGTGCGATCCAACTCCCTTGTGTGCCAGGTTTGGAGGGTGGGGGTGGATTAGGCAGAGATGTCTCTGGAAAGAGGAGCAGCAGCACCCAGGCACTCATGCAAGGAGGAGACATAAATTTGGGTCACCCAGCCCTTCCTGACCTAGATATCCCTGCAAGCAATTATTTGGGATTGAGAAATGCACTCAGCAGCCGAAGAAAAAAACCGGAGCAGGAAGCAAGGGGGAAAGAACACACAGAAGATGGGAAAGGGGAGGAAAAAGGAAACGAACGAAAGGCTACAAGACTCGACAGTATTTTAAATAATTGCAATACTCCTGTCCTCTAAGGAGTTCAGAACAGCTTAAAAAGGATTCTCAAGAAGTCGTTCATCCAAGCAACACAGCATCTGCCTTAGAACAATTTCAGGAACCAGGACCATTTAGATGTTGCTGAACTGCACCTCCCATCATAGCTGATCATTGGCCATGCTTGCTGGGGCTGATGGGAGATGGAGTCCAAAGTAATAGGTAAAGGTAAAGGGACCCCTGACCATTAGGTCCGGTCGTGGCCGACTCTGGGGTTGCGGCGCGCATCTTGCTTTACTGGCCGAGGGAGCCGGCGTACAGCTTCCGGGTCATGTGGCCAGCATGACTAAGCCACTTCTGGCAAACCAGAGAAGCATACGGAAACACCGTTTACCTTGCCGCCGGAGCGGTACCTATTTATCTACTTGCACTTTGACGTGCTTTTGAACTGCTAGGTTGGCAGGAGCTGGGACTGAGCAACAGGAGCTCACCCCGTCGCGGGGATTGGAACCGCCAACCTTCTGATCAGCAAGTCCTAGGCTCTGTGGTTTAACCCACAGCACCACCCGCGTCCCAAGGAAAGTAACAGCACCTCTCTATTCTGCCTTGGTCAGACCACACCTGGAATACCGTGCCCAGTTCTGGGCACACAGTTTAAGAACAGGTTTGCAGAGGAGGGCAACCAAGATGATCAAGGGTCTGGAAAGCAAGCCTTATGAGGAATGGTTGAGGGAGTTGGGTATGTTTGGCCTGTAAAAGAGGAGACTGAGAGGAGATAGGACAGCCATCTTCAAATATCTCAAAGGCTAGACTGCATGGAAGACTGAGCAAGCTTGTTTTCTGCTTATCCAGATGGTAGGACTCAAACCAAAGGCTTCAAGTTACAAGGAGGTTCCAACTAAACATCAGGAACAACTTTCTGACAGAAAGAGCCTTTCTTACAGCGGGATGATCTCCCTTGAGAAGTGGTGGACTCTCCTTCCTTGGAGGTTTTTAAGCAGAGGTTGGGTGGCCATTTGTCATGGGTGCTTTAGCTGAGATTCCTGCATTGCAGCAGGTTGGACTAGATGACCCTATGATTCTATGGTTCTATGATTTTATGAACATCTGGAGCACTGATTGCCCAATCCAGCTTTAGACCATTCTCTGACTTTATAGCTGAGTTTGCAGAAGGCCTGCACCGTTCTACTGGGAAACACAACCTCCCAAAGATCGCCCTCCTTCCCATTATTTCTTTTTCTTTCGACAGCTGTAGACACTCAGTTTCTCCAAGGTTTTTAGAACTGCGTCTATTAAATAAATAAATTTTGGGCTGCTCTTTTCATGTCTGCTTTCATGCTTTTGTGTCCACATTTTGTATTTTAAGGTGGATATTCCATTCCTGCTTAGCTGGCAGTGAGCCCCACTGAATACCACAGAACATACTTCTGCATGAAAATTGAGAGAGTTGCAACTGGTCTTCCATTTTTATTGTTTCGATGCACTTTTTTCTCCATCGCCTTTTTTGCCGCGAAGGCAGCTGGTAGGGCTTGCGCATGAAATAAATAAATTCTCATAAATAAAACAAAGAGGAAGAGAGGAAGACAGAGAGAGAAAGAGAGAGAACAAACCCTTTGTCTTTCTCCAAAAGCATCTTCTTTGTGTCAGGATGTGCATACAGGGCACACAATTCGTCATGCATTTTTAAGCAACTGCATATGCATGTCTCGACAGGCTGGTTGGAAAAGGCTTCCCTATAGAATAATAAAAAGGTAAAGGGACCCCTGACCGTTAGGTCCAGTCGCGGACAACTCTGGGGTTGTGGCGCTCATCTCGCTTTATTGACCGAGGGAGCCGGCATACAGCTTCCGGGTCATGTGGGCAGCATGACTAAGCCACTTCTGGCGAACCAGAGCAGCACACGGAAATGCTGTTTACCTTCCCGCCGGAGTGGTACCTATTTATCTACTTGCACTTTGACGTGCTTTCGAACTGCTAGGTTGGCAGGAGCAGGGACCGAGCAATGGGAGCTCACCCCGTCGTGGGGATTCGAACCGCTGACCTTCTGATCGGCAAGTCCTAGGCTCTGTGGTTTAACCCACAGTGCCACCCACATCCATGTTTCCTATAGAATACCATAGAGCAATGACTGCAGCTGCACATTGGAATGCCCTCAGCTCTGCCATAAAACCTAAGGAGAACCCTGCCGGATTTGACTAGTGACCCATCTAGGCCAGCACCCTGTGCTCACAGAGACCAACCAAATTCTGATAGGAAGTCAGAAAGAAGAACCTAAGTGCTGTAGCACTATTAAAATATATATAATAGTAATAGAGAAGGGCACAGGTGGTGCTGTGGTCTAAAGCACTGAGCCTCTTGGGCTTGCCGATCGGAAGGTTGGCGGTTCAAATCCCCGTAATGGGGTGAGCTTCCATTGCTCTGTCCCAGCTCCTGCCAACCTAGCATTCAAAAGCATGTCAGTGCAAGTAGATAAATAGGTACCGCTGCGGCGGGAAGGTAAACTATGTTTCCGTGCACTCTGGTTTCCGTCATGGTGTCCTGTTGCACCAGAATTGGTTTCGTCATGCTGGCCACATGACCCGGAAAGCTGTCTGTGGACAAACCCCAGCTCCCTCGGCCTGAAAGCAAGATGAGCGCCCCAGCCCCATAGTCGCCTTTGACTGGACTTAACCATCCAGGGGTCCTTTATCTTTCTTTGCCTTATCACAAGGTGACATCCTATCAACTCTGTAAAATCCAGAATTTGCAGTGTCAGCTGAACCTGCCCAAGAGAACCGGCACAAAATGGGGTGCCCAAATCAAATCATACGCCTCCAATCATATCAACGAGGGGAAATATAATTTCAGATGGAGAAAGGAAAAGTATTTAGAAGCAAAGCAGGAAGCCTGGCTTAAGCTACTTTAATTGACAGCAGAGCAAAGAGAAGGAGAGACGATAACGAACAGCCCAGGAAACAGAGTATACCAGCAAAGGGCATAAAGGATGGAATTAAGAAAAGTAATGCACCAAGCAGTGTATCTAAACAAGGCACATATTTCAGTATGCAGCCCTCTGGTTTATATTAATAGACAATAAATAGATCAGATATACTATAACATCCATAGAAAGCAGTATAATTAAAACAGCCAGTTCCATTTCATTTCTCATTCTCCAAAGAGGCAGAAGCTCTCAAAGATTAGCAATGCATTTCCTAGCAAACCACAGAGCAGGGTAAGATCTTTACGCCGATGGCATTTGGCAGCATTTATTTGGGGGCAACGGAGTTTTACACTGGAGTTGCTACCACCTTTCTGCATTACAGTGGTACCTGTAGACTTGTGATGAGAAATTTTCTACCTTTCTATGTTTATTTAAATTTTGAGCCATTTTGTAATGAGTGTCATTAGAATTGGAAAACGTACAAACTGCAGTGACATAAAGGTTAATTTTGAAAGCCGTGAGGCAGGAGGAAAGGAAGGCGATAGGCAGTAAAGAGCCAGGGCGGTAAAGTGGACAATGATTATATGAATACAGTGGTACCTCGGGTTAAGAACTTAATTCATTCCGGAGGTCCGTTCTTAACCTGAAACGGTTCTTAACCAGAGGCGTGCTTTCACTAATGGGGCCTCTTGCTGCTGCTGCGCTGCCGGCACACGATTTCCATTCTCATCCTGGGGCAAAGTTCTCAACTCGAGGTAACTCTTCCAGGTTAGCGGAGTTTGTAACCTGAAGCGTTCGTAACCTGAGGCGTTTGTAACTTGAGGTGCCACTGTATGTGCTGGAGCAAGCTTATGAAACGCCGCTCGCCTATGGCAAGTAAATATATCCCAAGGTGACCAGACAGAACAACTTTTGTAAATTGGAATATATAAGCACTCGTTTCTTTTTTTCAGGATGTGGCTCTGCAGATGGACCAGGCTACTGGTTTCCGCGAGTCGTCTTCTTCTTTCTTTTTTGCAGGGCAGCACCAGGAACAATTTAATGTCAACGTATTTTATAGCTAACATACACGTTACATATAGATGGGCCTATATTTGTATGCAATGCTATGCCGAGGTGTAGAGGCCTTGTTGCTAGATTGCAAAACGAAAAGAAAAAAGCCACGGTCGTAGGTTTGATCCCCATACAGGACAGCTGTGCATTCCTGCATTGCAGTGGGTTGGACTAGATGACCCTTGGGGTCTCTTCCAACTCTACAATTCTATGATTCTACGATCTAACAAAAGCAATGCTGTTATGTATTCAGTGGTCTGAGCTTGAGTCTGGACTAAGGATTCTGAGCCCCTGTGTTCTGAACCAATACATGATATCCAATCACAGAACATTTCTGGATTTGGGTGTCTGCCATTGGCCCTTGAACTCTAAGTCACGATTCACAGCTTGGAAGCTTAGACAGCCAATCACGTTGGGAGTGGGAGTGGCCCAGGCCTTCAGAAATGTATATAAGCAGTTGCTTTGCCCCTGTTGTCCAGCTCTGTTAGTTCAATAAAGGTTCTTGCTGTTATCACTCTGTCTTGCCTCGTGAGAACCCACCTACAATTACCACCCCAGGTTCCCAAAGCAACATTGCCTGTTCACTCCTGAATGCATTGGTTTGAGAAACAAAATAAAAAAATTCCTTCCAGTAGCACCTTAGAGACCAACTTACAGTGGTGCCTCGCAAGACGAAATTAATTCATTCTGCGAGTTTCTTCGTCTTGCGGTTTTTTCGTCTTGCAAAGCACGGCTATTAACGGTATTAGCGGTTTTAAGAAAAAGGAAACAAACTCGCAAGAACTCGCAAGACGTTTTCATCTTGCGAAGCAAGCCCATAGGGAAATTCATTTTGCAAAGCAACTCAAAAAACGAAAAACTCTTTCGTCTTGCGAGTTTTTCGTCTTGCGAAGCATTCGTCTTGCGAGGTACCACTGTAGTTTGTTATTGGTATGAGCCTTCGTGAGCTTTCGCACACTTCTTCAGACTGGTTTGAGAAAACACACTTTCATCTCCCAGGCCACTGTCTGGGAAAAAAATTGGTCCCTGAGAATAAGAATTCCGCCAAATCTGCCTATTAGGCTGTCTGTCATTATGCTATGTTATTATGTTTTTATCACTGATGTTCTGTAATTTGTTCTTAATGTTGTACACCACCCTGGGATCTTCTGAGAAAGTGCGGAATATAAACTAGAGGAGGAGAAGTGTGATGGCCTGGGAATCGGATTCAGAGGCTGAACCTGAGGAATCCCAGCCTGCACAGGAGTCCCCGCCTCCAGAACCAGCTGAGCCGGGGCTGGGGCCTGAGCCTGAAGGGTCCTCACCTGTGCTGGATCCTCAGATGCAGGCATCTGCTGAGCCTGCTCTGGCCCCTGAGGTGAAGGAGGACCCATTGCCTGCAGGTGCTCCACTCTCAGCCCTGTCAGGGGAAGGTGAGGTTGCCTCTGGGTCCAGTAACCCTCTAGCCTCTCCGGAGCTGCAGAGGCTCAGGGCAGAGAGGCGGAGGGAACTAAGTTCCCGCAGGAGGAGTGCTCGCCTCTAGGCCAGGAGAGGCGAGTCACCTGTGGACCGGGGCCGCCCCTGGCCTCAGAGGAGATAAAAGCCAGCCAGCCCAGTCCCAGGTTGCAGGAGCAACATTGTTGGTAACCTGTTCCTGCCGGCACCCTGACCAGCTCTCCTTTGGACCTCGCTTCGCCCCTGACAGACAGCCTCCATACCCTCGACCTAGGACCGGACTTAGACCACGCCGCACGGTAACCACCACCACCACACCCCCCCAGACCAGAAGAAGAAGAAGAAGAAGAAGAAGAAGAAGAAGAAGAAGAAGAACTTCAAGATTGTATGGAAGGCAGGGCACATTTAGAACATAGGAAGCTGTCTCATACCAAGTTGGACCATTGATCTATCAAGCTCAGTATGTTCTACACTGACTGGCAGCAGCTCCCCAGGATTTTATGCAGGGTGTCACTCCCAGGCCTACCTGGAGATGGCAGGGATTGAACTCTGATGATCTGCCACTGAGTTATGGCCTTTCTATCTGCAAACATTCCACACCAGAAACACCAGAGGGAGACATGAAAGTCCCAAGGCATAGAATAAGAATATGTGTTAGTAATTATTATGGATTTGAATGTTAATAATAGAGAAAAAGTAAAGGTACCCCTGCCCGTACGGGCCAGTCTTGCCAGACTCTAGAGTTGTGCGCTCATCTCACTCTATAGGCCGGGAGCCAGCACTGTCCGCAGACACTTCCGGGTCACGTGGCCAGCGTGACAAGCTGCATCTGGCGAGCCAGCGCAGCACACGGAAACGCCGTTTACCTTCCCGCTGGTAATCGGTCCCTATTTATCTACTTGCACCCGGAGGTGCTTTCGAACTGCTAGGTTGGCAGGCGCTGGGACCGAACGACGGGAGCGCACCCCACCGCGGGGATTCGAACCGCTGACCATGCGATCGGCAAGTCCTAGGTGCTGAGGTTTTACCCACAGCGCCACCCGCTTCCCTCAATAATAGAGAAGAGGTAAGTAAATGAAAGAAGTTAATATTATTAGAAATATGAATGTGGAGAACTGTTAAACTGGGGATATAATGAAATTCAGTCAAAGGGGATTTGAGGGAGTCAGTTATTAATGTAATGAAATTAGGAATTTGAAGCAATAATTTTTTCTTTGCGTTATTTTGTTGTTGTGTGTTTTGTGATGTTTTTCTTTTTTCATTTTTTATGTGATAAATGTGAAAATCAATTTTAAAAAATTGGGGGCGGGGGGAGAAAGAAAGTCCCAAGGCATGTGTTCCCTGAGGTCATGGGCCACCATCTCGCCCCAAAGCTGCCCTGTCAATAGGAAAACGATTCCTGTCATATTCAAACCAACCGGACTGCCGGCTACCGGCTACTTGCACACTGCAGAAATTCAAGCATGGATTTTTTGGCCCAGAGAACGCAATTCAGAGCAGGCCATAAAGAAGGTGAAGCTGACATTTACAAGGTGCTTGCAAAACTCCGGCTTAATTCTCCCAAACCGGCATTATCAGCACTTTGGACGTTTATAGGCAGGCTAGAATAATCAATACCTCGTTAAAAAATCCTTTGCATAGATTATAAGTCCAGAAATTGGGTGCATTTTTAATTTATTTATTTGTGTGCTGGGTCTACATCCAGGAGCCAAACTGGAACTCTGCCCTGCATTTCACAGAACCATAATGCTGTGGAAAATAAGAGATTGTCCAAACTTGGAGTATCAACATCCTGAAGAGAGAAATCGCTGCCTCTCCTATTGCCCATCATGCACATTCAGACACACCCAGAGCAAAGACTTAGAATGAAGATTGTTCTTGGTGACCACTGCACGACCGCAGTCAAGAGACTCCACAAAACTTGGAGCATCTGAAGCTCTGGGATAGGTCAGATGGTAGAGCAGGAGACACTTAATCTCAGGGTTGTGGGTTTGAGCCCCATGTTGGGCAAAAGGTTCCTGCATTGCAGGGGGTTGGACTGGATGACCCTCATGGTCCCTTCCAAGTATAGAATTCTATTATCTTTCTGAAGAGCCCCTTGTTTGCACTTAGAGAGGGACCATTTGGTCCCTATGTGATTGCCCTTGAGATATTTGAAGATGGCTCTCATATCTCCTCTCAGTCTTCTCTTTTCCAGGACAAACATACCCAGCTCCTTCAACCATTCCTCATAAGGCTTGGTTTCCAGACCATTGATAATACACACACACACATACACACACACACATAAGTTCCAACAATCATTTAACATAACTTATCTTATACAATATTTTAGACTTCCGTCAACAACCTCTGAAGATTGTCCACTCTTTATCGCTTGCTCTGCATTTCTTAATTTCTCTATTACTTTTAATTGTCCTTAACTAATAATTATTTTCAAAGTCTTCCTTGCAATATTTCACAAAGCCCTCCATACAGAACTTCTTGCAGTCCTACTAGCGTAATCTGCTTATTACAATTGCTTTTCAAATAATTCAAATATTTACTCCAGTCCTCTAAGAATCTCTGATCAGGGGCCCTTGATCATCTTGGTTGCCCTCCTCTGCACACGTTCCAGCTTGTCAACCTTCTTAAATTGTGGTGCCCAGAACGGGACACAGTATTCCAGGTGGGATCTGCCCAAGGCGGAATAGTCTACTTCCCTAGAGCGGGGCACTATACTTCTCTTGATGCAGCCTAGAATGCCGGACTAGATGGGCCATTGGCCTGATGTAGCAGGCACTTTTCTCACCTTTTCCAGAAACCCCCTAGTGACAGCACCCATGGCGTACTGTAAATAAGGCCACATCTGCACAATGGATGGTGTTCAACGTTGCTGGAATCACAAGACAGAGAAACCAGTAGGAGTTCACTTCAATCTCCCAGGACATTCAATACAAGATCTCAAAGCAGCTGTCTTATTACGAAAGAATTTCAGAAATAGACTTGAAAGAGAAATTGCTGAATTACAATTTTTTACTAAACTGATAACTATGGAGAGACCTGGTCTGAATAGGGATGTTGGATCCTTGTCTCATTACACATGCTAAAGCTAATTTTGGTCATCTGCATGCCATCTGTTGCTTTTTCCTGGAGGACTAATAGCAGTCGTTAACAGTCGTCAACAGGTTTACCATACCCATTGAGCCAATCACCCATCTCCTACTACATTTCTGGGAAATACTCCACCCTCCCACTATATATAAGGGTCTGGTGACTTCTGTTTCAGTGTATCTGAAGAAGTGTGCACGCACACGAAAGCTTATACCCAGAACAAACTTAGTTGGTCTCTAAGGTGCTACTAAGGGTGGTGCTGTGGGTTAAACCACTGAGCCTAGGGCTTGCCGATCGAAAGGTTGGCGGTTCAAATCCCCGTGACGGGGTGAGCTCCCGTTGCTCGGTCCCTGCTCCTGCCAACCTAGCAGTTCGAAAGCACGTCAAAGTGCAAGTAGATAAATAGGTACCACTCCGGCGGGAAGGTAAACGGCGTTTCCGTGCACTGCTCTGGTTCGCCAGAAGTGGCTTAGTCATGCTGGCCACATGACCTGGAAGATGTACGCCGGCTCCCTCGGCCAATAAAGCGAGATGAGCGCCGCAACCCCAGAGTCGGCCACGACTGGACCTAATGGTCAGGGGTCCCTTTACCTTTAGGTGCTACTGGGCAATTTTTTAATTTTTTTCGGTTGCTGGTTCCATTAGCATAAGGATTTTTCTTTGTGTGATGGAATGCTCTTTCCCTCTCTTCCCCTTAAAGCTGTTCAAGGGGATTTCCCAGATTTCCATGCACCGTGGATTTTTAAGGAGATATTTATTGAGACCATTTCAGGGCACAATACAAGGTCTTGGCAGCCACAGATTCTGCCCTGGCAAAGCCTGGCATTTAATATAATGAAACCAGAAACCAATTTCCGATGTTGTTGCTTTTTATTGACACATTCTGAGTCCTCGCTGCCGTCTTCGGTACCTTGAACACTTGAAAGGTGTTCACTATATGGTTATTATTCAAAAAGATTATTCTGCCTATCAAACAAAGTGTGTTATGAAGCGGATCAACATAAAGAGAACTAGGCGCCTGGCAAAAAGCAGGCAGCATCTGGTTTCGGCTTCCACCTCCAGGCTCCGATGCTGCATAGGGTTTGAGAACAAGCACGTACGTACAGCTCTGGGAGCATTCGTGGGGGGAAGCTGACAAGCGGAAGCCAACGCAGGCTAATGGTGCGCATTAACCAAGGGTCAAATCCAGAGCTCAGAGGAGGGACAGAGCACAAAAGCAGCAAGACTCCTGGGGGAAATAAAAGGCTCAGTCCCTAGCTCCCAAGGCCAGCTGGATCTACAGAGTCATATTTCCATCACACCTCTGGACATGAAGTTAGCAGAATTCTCCTAGCTAGCAAGATTACACAGATGAACAAGATATCAATGGCTGCCCACCATCTACCAAACTAAATTCAAAGTGCTGGTCTCGTAGCTGGACCGAGACTCCCCCGAACAAAAGACGCACTGTGCTCCATCTCAAAGCAACAGAGGTGGATGAAACGAAACCATCCAAATGTTGCCATATGTTGGGAAAACGCCCTGGGAAGGCTGCAAACTTCCCCAAGTCTCTGGAGCGTTCCCCGGTGGCTCTCTCTGGCTGCAAATCTTCTTCAGTCCAGAGCGGCTGGTAATAAGTGACTCTTCTCTCCTGCAAAGAGTACGCCAGAAGAAAGAATCAATCGTAGTTCTAAAGCTACTTTATTTACAGTCTTATATACAAAGACTCCATTAGTACGGGTGGGACACGGGTGGTGCTGTGGGTTAAACAACAGAGCCTAGGACTCGCCGATCAGGAGGTCGGCGGTTCGTATCCCCACGACGGGGTGAGCTCCCGTTGCTCAGTCCCTGCTCCTGCCAACCTAGCAGCTTGAAAGCATGTCAAAGTGCAAGTAGATAAATAGGAACCGCTCCGGCGGGAAGGTAAACAGCGTTTCTGTGTGCTGCTCTGGTTTGCCAGAAGTGGCTTAGTCATTCTGGCCACATGACCCGGAAGCTGTACGCCGGCTCCCTCGGCCAATAAAGCAAGATGAGCGCCACAACCCCAGAGTCGGTCACAACTGGACCTAATGGTCAGGGGCCCTATTACCTTTATACAGAGACTCCATCAGTATGTCTGTGCTCTCTGAACACCAGTACAGAACTGTGACACACAGAGAAGTGAAACTAACTTCCAATAGTACTCTGAGGGAAGAGATAACACAGACTTCCCTTCTCATGCTCTCTCAGGCACGCACATGATATATACAAATCATAGCACCACTTGCTGGAGCAGCTCGGATAGATAAAAATCCTAACAGTTAGCAGAATTCTCCTAGCTTGCAAGATTACACAGAAGAACAAGATATGGCTGCCCACCATCTACCAGACTAAATTCAAAGTGCTGGTTTTGGTGCATCAAGTTCCATATCAGGATACATAGAAGATTATCTCACCCCTTATATACCCAATTGATCACTGCGCTCTGCACATGAGGGCCTCCTGCAGATACCAACTTACCAGGAGGTCCATTCCACACAACGGGAGTTGGAATCAATGAATCATAGAGTTGTAGAGTTCAAAGGGACCACTACAAAGGGCCTCTAGTCCAACCCCCTGCAATGCAGGAACCGCGGTTCCCTCCCTGAGAGAAGTGAGGTTGCAGGGAACCAGGCAGACGGCCTTCTCGGTGGTGGCGCCTGCCCTGTGGAACGCCCTCCCTTCAGATGTCAAGGAAATAAACAACTATCTGTCTTTTAGAAGACTTCTGAAGGCAGCCCTGTTTAGGGGAGTTTTAAATGTTTGGTGTTCTATTGTGCTTTTAATTCTGTTGGGAGCCGCCCAGAGTGGCTGGGGAAACCCAGTCAGATGGGTGGGGTATAAATAAGAAATTGTTGTTGTTGTTGTCGTCATCATCATCATCATCAACAACAACAACATCTCAGCTAAGGCATCTGTGAAAAATGGCCACCCAACCTCTACTTAAAAACCTCTAACGAAGGAGAGTTCACCACCACTCATGAGAGTCTGTTCCACTGCTGAACAACTCTTACTGTCAGAAAGTTTTTCTGAATGTTTATTCAGAATCTCCTTTCTTCCAACTTGAAGCCATGGGTTCGAGTCCTACCCTCCAATCCAACACTCTTAGTCAGAATCTCCTTTCCTGGAGTCCAACAATATTTGGAGAGCACCGTGTTGACTAGCCCTGCACTGATGCTTAAAAAAAATATCTGACCAGCCCTACCATTTCCCCTCTTGTCCAACAGCCCAATGCAACTCGTATGCTTGATAGCTGTGAAGGCAGCCCCATGGATTAAAAGCAAAGAAGGAATGTAGGGCTTCTGTTCACAGAGTGTGCTGTTTCAGTTGGAGCTAACCGTTTCTGAGCAAAAACATCATCTCCACAGACTTGGCTGAGCGTCAAGCCTAAGGAACACAGTAGCTCATCCCCTGCGGGTCTCCCTCCATGAAATCAATTGTTGAGACTGAAAGTCCCTGCCTCTCCATAGCCGTCTACGTCCCCTCCTCTCCCGGGATTTTCCCAAGCAATCTGAGACTGCGCCTCCGCTCTTTTCATGCCGCTCTCAGTTCTGGGAGACAAAGGGGAGGAGAGCTTATTGCAGAAATATAGGGAGACACTTGCTTTTGAATTATGGTGCTGGAGGAGACTCTTGAGAGTCCCATGGCCTGCAAGAAGATCTAACCTATCCATTCTGAAGGAAATCAGCCCTGAGTGCTCACTGGAAGGACAGATCCTGAAGCTGAGGCTCCAATACTTTGGCCACCTCATGAGAAGAGAAGACTCCCTGGAGAAGACCCTGATGCTGGGAAAGATGGAGGGCACAAGGAGAAGGGGACGACAGAGGACGAGATGGTTGGATAGTGTTCTTGAAGCTACCAGCATGAATTTGACCAAACTGCGGGAGGCAGTGGAAGACAGGAGTGCCTGGTGTGCTCTGGTCCAAGGGGTCATGAAGAGTCGGACACGACTAAACGACTAAACAACAACAACAACAGGGAGACACTTGTGCCCCTTCATCAGCCTGACTCATCTCTGCCTATTGGCCTTCCTCCTCTCCTGTTTCAGCTTCTGCCTCCGATTCTGGGCTTCTCTCTGCCACAGACTCTCCCAGCTCACTACGCCCTGTTCCCTCTTCAGCTTCCAACACCTCCTTCTTCCCAGTCTTCTCCCTCTCATCGTTGTCCTCACCACTCCCCAGGCTCCAAACCTTCTTCCCTTGGTGATTCCCCAGCTGGTTCCTCCCACCATCCCTTTGCATCCAACTAGCCCATTGTACTTTTTTCTGGATATGAATTTGTCATAGTGAAGAAGGGAAATCTCAATGGATGGCTATGAAAGGTTTGCCTGACTCTACAGATGACTCATGCTGAATATCTCCCTTAGCAATGTAATAGCAATTTTGGGGAGAAGGGAGGTGTTTGGAATGCAAGTCAAACTGCAAGATCGATGTGCTTCTTTCCTGACCCCTCCGAAAAGGATCTCTTTCAAGAGTCCTCGGTCCCCAGCTGACCAAGCTGGTCATCAGAGCGGGAGGATGATGACTGCGGAATAACAATGCGACACCTCCTTTTTGCGGATCAAAACCATCTGCACGATTAGATCATTCCCAAACAGCTTCAAAACAAACAGCACTGATCAGGACTGCACGCGGGGTTAACGCCTGCAGAATTTCCCTTTCTGAGGACCAGTTTTCATATATCACAGAATAAAGCGGAACGGTTCTCCCAGGGCTCTACCACTTCAGGATGAAGGTGGAGGGTAGAGTTTGCATGTGCAAATGCCCTTCCAAAAATAAAAAATAAATGACACTCCTCCCTGTTTATAGGAAAAACAGTGCGTCGTGTACAGAACTGTGCCCTGATTTGGGTGCTGCAAGTTAAGAAGGGTATAGACCAGAAATAGGGGACTCCAGTGTGCCACAAATCACTTTAAACAGTAATGGATTCCCCCAGAGCATCCTGGGATTTGTAGTTTGTGAAGGGTGTTGAGAGTTGTTTGGAGACCCCTATTCCCCTCTCGGACTTAGAATTCCCAGAGCACCCTAGGGAGAGGGACTGATTGTTAAACCACTCTGGGAATTGCAGCTCTGGGAAGGGAATAGGGGTCTGAACAGCGCCCTTAAGAAACTACACTTCCCAGGATTCTCTGGTGGTTCGAGATGACTGTTCAAAGTGGTACCATAGTGCTTTACACACCAGTGTGGTGTAGCGGTCAGAGTTTCAGACGAGGACCTGGGAGACCACGGTTCAAATCCCTACTCAGCCACGAAGCTCATCTTTGGGCCAGTCACTGCTTTTCAGCTTAACCTACCTCACAGGGTTGTCGTGAGGATTAAACGAGGAGCAGGAAGAAACTTGTACACCACCTTGAGCTGCCTGGAAAGTCAAAGGTGGGATATAAAGGTAAAGGGACCCCTGACCATTAGGTCCAGTCATGGCCGACTCTGGGGTTGCGGCGCTCATCTCACTTTATTGGCTGAGGGAGCCAGCGTACAGCTTCCAGGTCATGTGGCCAGCATGACTAAGCCGCTTCTGGAGAACCAGAGCAGTGCACGGAAACGCCGTTTACCTTCCCGCCAGAGCGGTACCTATTGATCTACTTGCACTTTGACGTGCTTTCGAACTGCTAGGTTGGCAGGAGCAGGGACCGAGCAATGGGAGCTCACCCCGTCGCGGGGATTCGAACCGCTGACCTTCTGATCGGCAAGTCCTAGGCTCTGTGGTTTAACCCACAGCGTCACCCGTGTCCCTAAGGTGGGATATAAAATCCAACAAAATAAAGAAATAAAGTATGGTATGGCCAAACTCGGGATATTTATTTGCCACCTGAAATGGTGCAGCCTCAAAAAGGCTTTTAACCACTTGGTGTTGCAGAATGCATAATTTGGCCGCAATTTATATATTTATTTATTGTTGCATTTATATCCTGCCATTCCTCCCAGAAGCTCAAGGCGACATCTCCTCATTTCCACTGTCTGTCGTCCTCACAACGATCCCGCGAGGTAGGGCTAGGCAGAACAAGAGAGGAAAGGCAGATTTATCAAAGCTCCTTGCAAGGAATTTTTGAACCTTGAGGCGGTCAGTTCCTTAATACTGAAACGTCGCACCTTGTACTTAAGCTTCACCCTAGATGGGAGGAGGGTTCCTTGGTTTTTATTTGCCTGAATGACGACAGAAACTAATGAAATGGTGTCATTGATTACTCAAAGGCTAATAAACTGCGGGGCAAAAAAAAGCTTCTGCAAGAGGACAGGAAGAAGCGAAAGCCGTTGAAAGCTGCAATTAATCACATTTGCTCATCATCCAATTTATTTAATTCACTGACTTCAAGAGAAATGGTTTTTTGGTTTTTTAAAAAGACTCAGGCCTTTAGCGTATCGCACAGTCAGTAACTCCAGCGTCTGTTTAATTGTATTTTGCTCCCCTCTCACTTTGTCTGTCAGTGAAACCATCTCAGCCCCAGCAGCAACGCTATTAATTGATAATACATTCATTATACACCCATCAGCAAGCAGAAACAACTTCTGCAAGAGGAGCCACGGAGTATATAATGAACAATGGGCTGCAACAGAGCGAGCCAACCACAGCCAGTGTGGTACAGTGGTCAGAGTCTTGGACTAGGACCTGGGAGATCAGGGTTCGAATCCCCGCTGGCTCATGAAGCTCGCTGGGTGAGCTTGGGCCAGCGATTGCTAGGAAGCCCAACCTACCTCACAGGGCTGTTGCGTCGATTGCATGAGGAGGGTGAACCATTAATGCCACCTGTGGAAGTGAGTTCCATAGTTTAACAATGTGCTGCTTGAAGAAATACCGTACTTTTCCGTGTATAAGACGCCCCCATGTATAAGATGCCCTTATTTTGGGGGACTCACATTTAAGAAAATGGGGGGAGATGGCACAGACTTGTTGAGGTTTTGGGGGGGGAATACCCAGGGTTGTTGAGCTTTTTTTAGGGGGATTGCCAAAAATCGCTCCCCCGTCATCTGTCCCCTTACCAGCAGAAGCTGCCAACTGCCTGCCCAATTCCTGCAGCATCAGCCAATCAACACCACCCATTGATGCAGCGACAAATAACATGTACAATAGCTGTGGCAGCAACCAATCAAAAGTCCACCCTACACACCGTGATGTGTACATTTCTTTGTTGTTGTTGTTTTTTAGTCGTTTAGTTGTGTCCGACTCTTCGTAACCCCATGGACCAGAGCACGCCAGGCACTCCTGTCTTCCACTGCCTCCCGCAGTTTGGTCAAACTCATGCTGGTCGCTTCGAGAACACTGTCCCACCATCTCGTCCTCTGTCGTCCCCTTCTCCTTGTGCCCTCCATCTTTCCCAGCATCAGGGTCTTTTCCAGGGAGTCTTCTCTTCTCATGAGGTGGCCAAAGTATTGGAGCCTCAGCTTCAGGGTCTGTCCTTCCAGTGAGCACTCAGGGCTGATTTCCTCAAGAATGGATAGGTTTGATCTTCTTGCAGTCCATGGGACTCTCAAGAGTCTCCTCCAGCACCATAATTCAAAAGCATCAATTCTTCAGCGATCAGCCTTCTTTATGGTCCAGCTCTCACTTCCATACATCACTACTGGGAAAACCATAGCTTTAACTATAGGGACCTTTGTCGGCAACTTTACACACCATGTATAAGACGACCCCCATTTTTCAGCATTATTTTTAAAGGGAAAAAACATCGTCTTATACACGGAAAAGTACGGTACTTCCTTTTATCTGTCCTGGAAATCCACAAGTTTTCATGAGAGAAGAAGGAAAACGTTTTTCCACTTTCTCCATGCCTACAAGGTTCTCAGGACAGCCATCAATTTGAGGCTTTGCAGCTCATTGTTGCGACAGGGAAAGAGAAAGTAAATAAAATGCTTGCTCATCAAATTAAAAGCAGTTCGTAAGCTGGCTACTCCTACGCCTGCTCCTTGGGAGAAAGGTGATGGCAAACCTAGACAGCATCTTAAAAAGCAGAGACATCACCTTGGCAGCAAAGATCCGTATAGTTAAAGCCATGGTTTTCCCAGTAGTGATGTATGGAAGTGAGAGCTGGACCATAAAGAAGGCTGATCGCCAAAGAATTGATGCTTTTGAATTATGGTGCTGGAGGAGACTCTTGAGAGTCCCATGGACTGCAAGAAGATCAAACACATCCATTCTTAAGGAAATCAGCCCTGAGTGCTCACTGGAAGGACAGATAGTGAAGCTGAGGCTCCAATACTTTGGCCACCTCATGAGAAGAGAAGACTCCCTGGAAAAGACCCTGATGTTGGGGAAGATGGAGGGCACAAGGAGAAGGGGACGACAGAGGACGAGATGGTTGGACAGTGTTCTCGAAGCTACAAACATGAGTCTGACCAAACTGCGGGAGGCAGTGGAAGACAGAAGTGCCTGGCGTGCTCTGGTCCAGGGGGTCACGAAGAGTCGGACACGACTAAACGACTAAACAACAACAACAAGCTGGCTACTGGACTGATAGGCAATTTAGTATGGAGGGGGAACCCTAAAAATTAATGGTTGTAATTTATCTTCTCTGTTATTGTTCTCGTAGATGTGTTCCACCTCCTGCTTCCTAATCTCATCATCCTCCGTCTTGAACGCACGCCCAAAGTGATCTTGGCACCCCACCAAAATTCTACTGATAGTGAAAACCGAAATTCCTTTAACCTGTGGGATGTTTAATGGCAGCTCTGAGGAGCGACTTAGCTGGTGGTAGTGATTAATTCCTCTATTTCTTTCTCTCTCTTTTCTTTTCCCCCAAATATGCTATGCAAAAGAACAAGGAATAAACAAGAACGAAGTAATCTCGGTGCGTTATAAACGGACCATGAACACAAAACAAAGTACATACAAACATACTCGCGGTCTCTCTCAAGCTGTTGGGAAGGATCTAAACTTATTTAGACCTTGACTGAACCACCGCTTCCAGAAATTTATAAAAGGCAGCCAACTTGATATAAAGCTTTCTCTGTTTCTTTCTACTTTCTCTTACAACCACAAATTCAGAGTTTTAGGGCATTTCTGCATGTTTCCGTACTTTGTGTGCCTCTTTAATAAAGGAAATAAACTCTTCAGCTGTTAAAAGATTTCAGGGGACATTTGGGCTACAGTGGTGCCTCGCAAGATGAAATTAATTCGTTCTGCGAGTCTCTTCGTCTTGCGGTTTTTTCGTCTTGCGAAGCACTATTAACGGTACTTAGCGGCTTTAAGAAAAAGGAAACAAACTCGCAAGAACTCGCAAGACGTTTTCATCTTGCGAAGCAAGCCCATAGGGAACTTTGTCTTGCGAAGCGACTAAAAAAACGGAAAACTCTTTCGTCTTACGAGTTTTTCGTCTTGCGAGGCATTTGTCTTGCGAGGTACCACTGTACTTTTATTTATTCAACTACCTATAGAGCAGGGGTCACCAACCTAAGACCCATGGGCCAGAAGCAGCCTGCGGAGGTCGTTTGACCGGCCGATGAGCCACCCCGAACCGAGCCGCATGCCGCGCTAAACCAGCACAGTGCGGCGCGGGGATTCGCTTCCACGGCGCCGGAAATCGCGTCTGCGCACACATAGATACCGGAAATCACAGGCGCAGGCATGATCCAGTCCCCGGAGGGGTCTCCGCGGGACTGATCTGGCCCAGGCAAGATAAACCTTGCCAACCCCTGCTATGGAGGCTTTTTTATATATATTTAAAAAACAGAGCAGCATTTCCATGGCATGTCAAGAACACCACAATCCAGCATCAAAAAATGAGGGGGCGGCATTCAGCGTGTGATAAAGGGTATTCTTCTCTTCAGTCCTTGCTAAATTTGTGAGGTTAAGGGACCCAGTTTTGGCTGATGACAAAAATGCACAGCCAATTATGAAGCTGTCATGGTCCAAGAATCAGATCCCCTATTACCCAAGGAGGGGGAGACGGTCTTGAGTCAGAGGATGGGAGCACAGAAATCTGCCTTATACTGAGTCAGAAAATTTGGTCCATCCAGCCGTCAGCCTTCTCTCCCTGCCCTGCCTGGAGATGCCATGGACCGAAGCAAAGATTGTCTGCATATCCCCTGCAGGTGTACAAAATGCCTGGGCAAGAAGGCATACTCTTAGGGCAGGATGTAGCTCAGAGGCAAAACATCTGCCTTGCAAGCAGAAGGTCCCAAGTTTAATTCCCGTCATCTCCATATAGGGCTGGGAGAGACCTCTACCTGAAACCCTGGAGAGCTGCTGCCAGTCAGTGTAGACAATATTGAGCTCCACGGAGCAATGGCCAGACTCAATATAAGGCAACTTCCTGTGTTCTCAAACCCTCCAAGTCTCCCTATTTTCCAGGGACAGTCCTGGATTTATGGAAGCCATCCCGGTTTCTGATTTGATCCTGGAATGTCCTGCTTTTCCTTAAAGGGAAAGGGACCCTGACCATTAGGTCCAGTCGTGACCGACTCTGGGGTTGCAGTGCTCATCTCGCTTTATTGGCCGAGGGAGCCGGCGTACAGATTCCAGGTCATGTGGCCAGCATGACTAAGCCGCTTCTGGCGAACCAGAGCAGCGCACGGAAACGCCGTTTACCTTCCCACTGGAGGGGTACCTATTTATCTACTTGCACTTTGACGTGCTTTCAAACTGTTAGGTTGGCAGGAGCAGGGACCGAGCAATGGGAACTGAACCCATCACGGGGATTCAAACCGCCGACCTTCTGATCAGCAAGTCCTAGGCTCTGTGGTTTAACCCACAGCGCCACCTTATTTTCGCCAGAGAAATGTTGGAGGGCATGGATGATGTGTCAGTTCCAGAGCCTCCTTTTCCACCAGCAACAACTGACTAACCAGCCACCCTTTAACAAAGCCACTCTCCCCTCTCGCAGCCTTCCTTGCCAACGGAAAAGGCCAATGTTTCCAAAATTGCACCTGTGCCCAATGAACAGAGTCAGGCATGCAACTCGTGCCGCAGCAACCTCCATCGCAGAGCACCATAAATTAGTCCCCGGAGTCAGCAGGAGATTAATCACTTGTATTATCTCTTAACTCCTTTTCTGGCACAACTTAAACACAGCGAAAACAGAGGGAGGGCAGATCCACTCTGCATCTGATATCATCTGAGGCTGGCTTAGGGTGACAACTGTGCTTTCCAGCAACTGGGGTGCAAGATCAAGCTGAAGATCAAGTTGGGGTTGCAAGTCCCAAGATCTCCAGTGGGAAATGGTGTTCTTTCTGCCAGTTTCCACTAGGAAGAAGCAAAGGTAGGCACTCAATGTTTCTGAGTCGAGTTGACAGAAACCTACTTGCATTTTCTCCCAATTTCTGTTCTCCTGTGAAATCCCCAAGCGCAACACACAATCTAAAACACAAATTCCTTCCCCTACACCGTACCAGCACCCCTAATTCCCCTCGAATGAACCCAAAGGTAGGCCTTTGGATCCTGCCAAATCATGCCAAAATCTCCAGCGCCATTTTGCTCCGCCGCTTAAAATTGGAAATTGCTTTCCCTAGTTGCAGAAGAATATATATGTACCCACAGCAGTCGAGAAAGCTAGCTCTGCTACAGAAAACCAAGCTAGCCATTTCTCTATACTCTGTCGGGAACAGAGCCTGATTCTGATAATGCATAAGGCATTTTTCCAAATGACACTCCATGCCGCTAACTCCCATCCCCAGTGGTGGAGAGTAATAAATAAAACAACTTGCATCTACTTCTGTGTAACTGTATACCCAAAATTTGCCTTAGGCAAGATGGTTTAGCCTGTCTAATGGTAGGACCGGGCCTGACTAGGTTAATTTTCAGTGGATTATGCTGCTAATTCCCATACATAAAAACAAAGCTTGGATACCTAGCTATATTCAGTGGCGTAGCGTGGGGGGTGCAGGGGGTGCCGGCCGCACCGGGCGCAACATCTGGGGTTAGGGCAAATCCATGGGTTAGGGGGCGCAAATCCACAGGTTAGGGGGCGCAAATTACTTGCCTTGCCCCGGGTGCTGACAACCCACGCTACGCCACTGGCTATATTCCTGCACGTCTCCGGTGCCAGGAGGGTCTCTGTAAACCCGGCATCTGGGAATTTACCTCATCAAATACTCCTACAGCCTAATTATGATAACCAATTCCAGTCCGCAATGTTTCACACAGCTCGGTTGTCAAGGAGACTTTTCTTCCCAAGCTACAAGTTCTCCTTCTCGCTCTCAGCAGAAGCAAAGAGACTTAGGCAGGATATGAAATTCTTGCTGAATCCTCTGCAAGCGAACAAAGGCATTTGCAGCCATCGTCTTGGACCAGTAGGAAAAGCCCAAGGTTGTAATTTAATCTGGTCCACAGTCATTTATATGCATTAGGAGTCATAAATGAATTCTAGGATGGCACCAGTGATGCACTAATGTCATTGCAATGGTGGGGGGTTTTTTTTGAGGCTATAAATATTTCACATAGGTAGGCAGTGCTGATAAAATGGATCTTTTTCTTCCAGAGGTTAAAAACACAAACACCAGAATATTGCAGCAGATTTGCCCCTGTCCTTTGCAGACTAACCCAGTTCACATAACCCCAAAAGAAAACTAAAAGATGGATGGGGATGCCCTGCAGAAAGCAGTGGGTTTTTTTTAATCTATAGATTTGTTTATGTATGTATATATAAATATTCCTGGCCCATTTTTCATTGCACAGCAATTTCAGAGCAGGTTACAAGCAAAACAGTTTCAAATTTACAATATGATGACTTAAAAACAAGGCAGGTGAGTTACATGCAGCCAGCTAAAAACATCAATACTGCTATCAGATTTCTCTAAAAAGTCTGGGGAAATAAAAGAAAAGAAAAAGCCCTGCTGGATCCAGTCAAAGAGTCATGTGGTCACAATCATCCTGTTCTCAGAACCAGCTAGTGGTTTAGCGTGGGTTGCCAGTGCCCAGGGCCACGCGGAGGGGGGCAGACTACACATGCGCATTCAATTGCCTAACAGCAACCATGTCATCCAGGAGGTCGCAGCTGCAGAGATAATAAAAGAAGAGGTGTTGAGGCATCTAATCATAAGCCTGCATTTTATTAATGTTTAATCAAGG
>JAXCMG010000005.1:2153918-2176584 GCA_034642415.1 Podarcis siculus | reverse complement strand
TGAATATTTCATTCCAGCTAAGCGTTAACCACAAGCAGGGTGCTACAGTGTTCCATTGTCTGGAGAGCTCACTTCCTGGTTCGCATGGAGAAGCTGTTTTCAACGGAACCCGGAAACAGAAAGCGTGCAGCTGTCATTGAGGCAGCACCACTGGGTGTTGGAATGTTGTGCCCCATACAATTTCAAGCCCAGGGCAACCACCCCTGTGTCTACCCGCCCCTGCTATGCCATTGGTCCCACCAAATGGTAGCGAGAGGCATAGCGCCCAGGGCTGCCATACGTCTGGGATTTCCCAGAGAAATCCGGGATTTGTCTGTCGGAAAAAACATCTGGGCGGGAATTCTGAAAAGCCCAGGGCGTATGACAACCCATTTTGGAAGTGTTTTTTAATATAATAATAATAATAATAATAATAATAATAATAATAATAATAATAAATTATTTATACCCCGCCCATCTGGCTGGGCTTCTCCAACAACTCTGGGCGGCTTCCAACAAAATATTAAAATTCAGTAATGTATCAAACATTTAAAGCTTCCCTAAACAGGGCTCCCTTCAGATGTCTTCTAAAAGTCTGGTAATTGTTTTTCTCTTTGACATCTGGTGGGAGGGAGTTCCACAGGGCAGGTGCCACTACCAAGAAGGCCCTCTGCCTGGTTCCCTGTAACTTGGCTTCTCACAGGGAGGGAACTGCCAGAAGGCCCTCCCAGATGCGCTGGGAAACCTCCTCTGAGAGCAGGTGGTTCTTGCTGCCATCTCTGAACCAGCATGGGTGGAATACTCCCCTCACAGCCAATGCAGTAAGGGAGCAAAATAACCTGTCCACAGCAGAGCCTAATTGGAAGGAAACAAGACCAGAGAAGCAAATCATACTGGGGCATAGCAGGCAAACTCTTCTCTAGACAGGTACTATGAGAACAGAAAGGCTGAGGGAGAGCGATGTTGTGGTTAAAGGGCAGGACTGGTGACACCATAGATGTGGAATACTATGATTATTTTGGTGCTAGCCTGATCACCGTGGAAGAACAGCACGATATAAACATAAATGTAATTATCTATGTAATCACGGTGTTGCCAGGATACAGCTCCAGCTGACAACGTCTTCTCCAGCTCACAACTGCCATCACTGAAGCCGCCAGAATGAGAGGAAGCAGCAGCCCATTCTGTTGTGCTTAGATCCATGCCCTTTTTAATTACTAAGAACTACTGCCTGTGGTTGCTTTGGGGGGGGGGACAAGGGTGGCGCTGTGGGTTAAACCACAGAGCCTAGGACTTGCCGATCAGAAGGTCGGCGGTTCGAATCCCCGCGACGGAGTGAGCTCCCGTTGCTCGGTCCCTGCTCCTGCCAACCTAGCAGTTCGAAAGCACGTCAAAATGCAAGTAGATAAATAGATAAGTAGATAAACCTCCAGCGGGAAGGTAAATGGCATTTCTGTGCGCTGCTCTGGTTCGCCAGAAGCAGCTTAGTCATGCTGGCCACATGCTGTACGCCGGCTCCCTCGGCCAATAAAGCGAGATGAGCGCCGCAACCCCAGAGTCAGTCACAACTGGACCTAATGGTCAGGGGTCCCTTTACCTTTACTGCCTGTGGTTGCTTTTTTCCTCCTCTCTCCCCTCTCTTTTCCTTTTGTGCTATGACCTTTTAGAGCCTGAGCCTGAAGGGTTATCTCTTATTCCCAATCTCTGCAAGACTTTTTCCAACTGTACAGAGGGACAGAAATGCTTCTAGGCAATCAATTAAATTCGTTCGGCACCGCAAAGAGATGAAGGGTGTCCTTTTTGCAAGCTTATTCCCTTATTTCCTAACGTCTGCATCTGCCCTTTGCTCTGCAACTCATTCATTCATCCTTGCATCACTGTCTTCACAGCATGCTTCCCATCAGGGACGCTGATGCTCTTCCGCATTCCCAGGAGCCACAAATTCTACTTCTCGAGCACTAAATCGGAAAACTCATTTCTGCTGTGCTGAGTTAATTTAATCCCTCTCCCCAAGAAAGAGGAAAGGCAAGGAAAATTCATCTTCAATTAAAACTCTATTTAATTTGTTGCAAGGAAGTCAGAAAATGAAAAGAAATGGAGCTGCCCCAATAAGCTGATATTAGCGCATCCCTGGCCGGGCCAGACTTCTGCCGGCTACTGCAAAGTGACAAAACATGAAAGAGCTTGGATGGGTTTTTGGTGCCCTCTGGACCTCGCCGGACTCCAGCTCCCAACATCCTTTGGGCTACACCGGCTGCAGAGGGCTGATGGGAGTTGGAGTTCCACAAGATACAGAGGGCACTAGGTTGGGGAAAGATGGCCTAAGCCTAAAATATATTGAAAAAAGAAAGAAAAAGGTGCCCCAAGACTGTAATTTGGCTATAATATTTACGCCCTTGCCATTTACAGTGGACGCTAGGGTTGCAAACGTGATCCGTGCAGGATGCACGTTTGCAACCCGCAACAGCGCATCTGTGCACGTGTGGGTTGCGATTCAGCGCTTCTCTGCATGCGCGACCCCCGAAACCCGGAAGCAACCCTTTCCGGTACTTCCGGGTTTCGGCAGGTCCGTAACTCAAAAAAATGCAACCTGAAGCATCTGTAACCCGAGTTTTGACTGTACCGCCAAACTTTCTGGCAGCAAGACCCGCGGGACATTGTGAACTCTCCTTCAGGGGAGGTTTTCAAGCAGAGGTTGGACGACCATCTGTCGCGGACGCTTTAGCTGAGATTCCTGCATGTCAAGGGGTTGGACTAGACAGGGGCGTAGCCAGCTGTTCTGGCACCCGGAGCAGAGGGGGAAAGGCAAGCCACCCATGGGTGCGCTGCAGCAATCCACGTACAGGGGCGGGGCAATCCACGCGCAGGGGCACCACAGCAATCCAACCAGGGGGCAGTACGGTGAGCTGCTCACAGAGTCCGCCTGGCAGACACAAGCCCCTGGCTTCCATCATGGTGCTCTGTTGCACCAGAAGTGGTTTAGTACTCATGACCCAGAAAGCTGTCTGTGGACAAACGCCGACTCCCTCAGCCTGAAACTGAGATGAGTGCCGCAACCCCAGAGTCGCATTTGACTGGACTTAACCATCCGGGGTCCTTTAACTTTTACCTTACCAGTTCCTTGAGACAGCTGATTTGACCCCAGTGACACACACAGTAAATCCGTTTGGATTTCTGCAACACACTCTATGCGGGGGCTGCCTTTGACAAGGGCTCAGAGACTTCCACTGGTTCAAAGAGCTGCAGCCAGATTGCTGAATGGGGCAGGTTATCGGGAGAGCATAGAATCATAGAGTTGGAAGAGACCACAAGGGCCATCGAGTCCAACCCCCTGCCAAGATGACTGCCTTGTCACCACAGTTCCACTGGCTATCGGTCTGTTTCCAGGCACAATTCAAAGCACTGGTTAGGACCTATAAAGCGCTACATGGCTTAGGTCCAAGCTCTCCGAAAGACCATATTCCCTTATATGAACCTGCCCTGATTTTAAGATATTCAGGTAAGGCCCTTCTCTCAGTCCCAACACCCTCACAGGTACTCTGGGTGGGGATATAGGAGAAGGGCCTTCTTGGTGGCTGCTCCCAGACTTTGGAACTTCCTCCCTAGAGAATCTAGAATGGCTCTCTCCTTGCCCTTCTGCCCTCAGATGAAAACCTCATTCCAACAGGCTTTTGGGAACTGAATGAAAGACTGGTGCTGTGCTGTTTTTATTGTAAATATTTGCAGGTTTTAAAACATATTTTATATGTGTGTATAGTTTTAATTCTATTAATGTCTAATTGTTTTTAATGAATGTTTTTTCCTATGTTTTTAACCATTCTTGTTTTTATCTGTAAGCCTCCTTGAGTCCCATCAGGGAAAAACGCAGGGTATAAATCATCATCATCAACAACAACAACAACAGTTTATTGCACTCATATTTCAAACAAGCAAGTAGAAGGTATACAGAGAAGCCAGGAATAACCTTCTCAGACCTTTCCCCACTTGCCCACACATTAACTTGTTTATTATGCAAATTGTTCATTATTATTCAAAACAAAGTAGCTGAAACTTGCCTCTCCAGATTTGCCCAAGGGAACGAACAATCACAAGACCTTGTTGGAATAAAACTGAAGCAATTCCTAAACTACATTACAATCTGTGCAAACAATTTTTTGGCAAAGGCTTTTCGCACTGCTCACCGGATCAATCGCATTAGTCTGGATTCTTCCTTATTCCCAAAAGGAATGGAGAACCTGATCAGCACTCTAAGCAAGCAAGTTGAAGGGGAGGAGCATTTGACCCTGAACTGCCTGCAAACCACCCCTCTAAAGTACTAAATCAGGTATCCCCAAACTCAGCCCTCCAGATGTTTTGGGACTACAATTCCCATCATCCCTGACCATTGGTCCTGTTAGCTAGGGATGATGGGAGTTGTAGTCCCAAAATATCTGGAGGGCCGGGTTTGGGGATGCCTGTACTAAAGCAAAAATGTGCACTTGTTTAATACCAACTAGGCAAGGATTTCCTTGTATGTAAGCACACAGAATCACTCAGGGAGCTGTTTCCACGAGGTCCAGGTTCATGCCAACATAGAAATATTGCAAGATTTCCTCCAGAAACAGCAGCACACACAATTCCACACTGCACTGTCATTCCCAAAACAGCAATTCAAAATGTGCGACAGCAACGTTGTGAGATCCAGTCCAGAAGTAAAACAGAACATTCACAAAACAGTACACCCTGAAAGTAAAATTCTAAGCATGTACTCTCGGCAGATTTCCATGGGAAGAGAGCAAGCTACGAGATGGGCTATCTCACACCACATCGCTCAAGATTAACGAGGTAGAATTTCTCATTTGCTGCCAAGATGCATGCATTTTTGGAGGGGGGGGAAACCTGGTCAGCCAAATTTGTGTTTTGGCATTGAGACAAACGTCAACCTAAGCAGCATTCTGCTGGCCATCGCGCATTGTAAGTCCATGCCACAAAGCGATCACCCACGCCACATGGCAGACTAGTGGGCATCAATGGCTTGCCACACTGATTCAGCCAGCAGGGGCAGCCACTACCACAAAACTCCAGTGGCCTCATTCAGTCCACATCTTTGGTGGCAAGTTCTTGAGTGCTGGGAAATCGATTGGCTTCCATGTGGGAAAACAGCCCTGTCTCCGATCTTCTTCCTGCAGAGATGCTCGCGTCACTTTTGAGAGTCCAAGATGACGGGCGCCCATCAATCACATTAAGCTGCCTTGAAGGCAATGTGAACGCTGTACGGTAACAGACTGTACTCTGCAATTCCCTGTGTGAAGCTGCAGGCGTGTGGCATCAGTCCGCACTCCTCCTTCCTTCCTTACGGGCTGCCAGCATGCTGAGCTTGCGGCAATTCCTACAGGCCAACGTTTTCGTTAGACCAGCGGCTCTCCGATGTAAGGGATAGGCATTAAGAACCCGCCTGCACATTACACGACTCCCCTGGCAATCTGCCCAGCTCTGCTTGTAAAGGAAGCTGATCTTCAGATAAGGAGGGATGGAGAGGTTTGCAAGAGCTGCCTTAAATCCTTGCTGTCCTGGGATGGTAGAAGCCATTACAGGTTTGGACTCACCACAGTGGTTTCTTGGAAGAGAGTTATCAGCTGCCCAGACAATCTCCTTCCTGTTATCTCTGGAAGGTGATCTTCCCAACTCTGAACCATGGGGTAAAGCAACGGCACAATATAACAACAGGAAAGGTGGTAGGACTGGTTTGACACAGAGGAATGGTGGGGAAAACTAGGTGTTAACTGTTTAAATTATTATTTGCTAATATTTAATTTTATTGTTTACTATTAGAGTCTAATGGATTGTTGAATATTGCTTTATTTAAGTTGCTTATTTTAAAGTTGTGTTTTTATTATGACTTTTTTGCATTGGATCAGAATGTTATTAGGTGTGTGATCTTTGCTGTCCATTTAATAATAATAATGATGATGATGATAATAATAATAATAATAATAATAATAATAATAATAATAATAATAATAATTTATTTCTACCCCGCCCATCTGGCAGGGTTTCCCCAGCCACTCTGGGCGGTTTCCAGCAAAAGATTAAAAATACATTCAAACATCAGTCATTAAAAACTTCCCTAAACAGGGCTGCCTTCAGATGTCTTCTAAATCTGATTTTGTTGTTTCTTCAGCTTGTGTCAGGCCTCAAAGAATCCGATTCCCCTCCCTCACAGCTGGCAGCCAGAAATGGAAAAACAAGAAGTTCTTACCAAGGTTTTTATTTCAATATTCACAGAGAGAGAGACGTATGATGCTGCCTCTTAGATAACGGCGTTGCTCCGAGTTAAGTCCCACCCCCTCAGTTCCTCCTATTCTAGGTCATCCCTATCCTTTCTGCCTCTGAGCTTTTTGTTCTCCTACTCTCAAGGCACGCCTGGTCCTGGAAGGGGGGGTCAGGAATGCTTTCTAGAGACTCTGAGTCTGTCAGCTATCTCTCCCTGGTGCCTCCTCTTCTTCCTGCTCCTCTCCCAATATTTCCCAGCTTCTCCCCTCTGCAGCCTCTGAACTATGACCTTCTGCAAACCACTGTTCTAAATCTATACCGTCTCCCTCTTCTCTGGGAAGTGCAGCAGAAGGAGGGGGAGAAGTCTCCACCATTCCTCCTAAGTCCAGTCTCTGACAGCTTGCAAACCGCCTTGTGTATAGTAACATAGAAAGGCAGTATACAAATTAAAAGTGAAATGAAATGAAAGGGAAACGAAATCTCTGGCTCAGCACTGTCTTTAGCATATGCACTGCCGGGGTGCAAAGATCCGCCCAGCACCCCCAAAATTAGTTTGGCCCCCAAATTAACTTTTATTATGCTTATGTCAGACACCACACTTACGCCTTATCTCTTGTTTACGTCCTGACAAGCACCGCCATTGTGAACGACAAGCGCCACCGCTGGCGCGGCACGTCTTTGGTAAATGAGCGCACAAAGTCGGAAGTCCTTTAGTGAAACAGTAGGTATACATTTCAGTAACACCAAGGTATATATGTATTTTGTTTTTCTAGCTTGATCAAAATTATTTATTATTTCATAACAGGTAGATAGTTAAGAGCTTAGGCAGCTGCAGCGGCGGGTGCCTGGCACCCCACAGAATTCGGCGACCGGGTACCCCGCACCCCTTGAACCCCCAGGTAAAGACGGCCCTGTTCTGACTTATTCCTTCCCTGGTCCAGCCCTCCTCCCAAGTGAGACAGGTTTTGCAGGAACAGCCCGATGCAAAGACAGGGGTTTGCGACGCACATCCTTTCGAAACATGGCCATATTGTCACACACACACCAGATCAGTTAATATCCTTGGAGCCAGAAAGTTTGGATAAGAAATCAGGAAAACGCAAAGCACTCAAAGACAGGAAGCTTGAAGGATGGGTAGATGTCAGCCAGATGGAGCCAGCAGCTTTCTCCCCAAAGTGCTGCCAGCCTCGTTCCTAGAAGATGCAGCCCTTGGATGCTTTTGGGGGCTCAGCCTTTGTCAGAGGAGAAGAAGGGAAATCTAATGAGACCTGACATTTTGCTGAGAACCACACGCCTTAAGAGCACAGCGGGGTGAACCAGCTCTGTCCAAAGGAGCTGGCCAAGTTTACCGAAATGCAGCATCAGCAACTCTCCAAAAACAGCATCTTTGAGCGGCGACAAAGAAGGCAAGGAAATGCAATTAGAATAGGGGTTGGTTTTTTCCCTGATGAGTGATGGATGAGAGAGACCTTCTCAAAATTATGCAGTGTGCAAAAGCAGCTCTTTTTTCATGGTTTGGTTATCTATTTCAACTGCTTCCTCTCTAGGAAAAGGGGTCACCTTACCTGCCAAATAGCAACTGAGGGCGGCAGCGCAATTTTATTTTGGGGTGCAGCATAGTCCCCTCTCACACCTTGTAGGCCTATTCCTAACCCCACCAGCAATTAAATTATTTGTAACATAGCATCTAGCCCAGGCTTCCTCAACCTCGGCCCTCCAGATGTTATGAGACTACAGTTCCCATCATCCCTGACCATTGGTCCTGTTAGCTAGGGATCATGGGAGTTGTGGGCCAAAAACATCTGGAGGGCCGAGGTTGAGGAAGCCTGATCTAGCCCCATCTGGACTATACAGTTCAAGCAATATCATGGCACTTTAGACAGTCATGCATACTCTCCAAGAATCCTGGGGATCCTAATTATTATTTGTTATTATATTTTTGTATCGCCCCTTGTCTGAGGATCACAGGGCGCTTTACAATAGGAAAAAAACCCAAAATAAATAACATGGTAACAAACAAAACTACATCCCCAATTGAGTTCCGGCGAGTTCCGGCTGAAAAAAACAACCCTGTAGTGGGTCCAGGGGCGTCTTGCCCATAGAGGCAAGTGGTGCAGGGCGCCAGGGCGCCAAGTTCTGGAGGGCGCCAGGGAAGAGGTGGAGGCTGGACGGGGCACCTCCCGGCATCAGCTTGCTGCCCTCGCCCACCTCCGCCATGCCACGCCAAAGCAGTGCCACGCCTGGAGCCTCGGCCTGCCATGGCCACCACAGCACGAGCACCAGGGAAGAGGCGGAGGCTGGCCGCAGCGCAGCGCAGCATCAGCTCACCGCCCTCGCCCGCCTCGCTGAAGCAGCACCGCACCCGGAGCCGAGCCTCTTCCCCACCGGAGGAGCCGCCCTCCAACCACTGCCCGCCTCCTCCAGTCCCGGAAAGCTGCCAGCAGCGCCGTAAAAAGGTCAGCAACTCTGGGAAATGGGGGGGGCGCACCGGAGGGATCTTTGCACCACAGTGCCGGATATACTGTATTTTTCGCTCCATAAGTCACACCTGACCATAAGTTTTTAGAGGAGGAAAACAAGAAAAAAAAAATTCTGAACGAATCAGTGGATGTATGATTTTTGTGGTTCATGCTGTGGCCGCAGACATGTGATCTGATGGTGAATTTGGGGTGACCCAATGCAAAAATCCTGAAGATCCATGTGGATCTGTGCTTTGTAACCACGTTTTTTGTGCCACTGTGGCCCCAGGCAACAGTGGGTGCGTGATTTTTTTGGTGCAGGCTGTAGCCATGGACATGCTATGTGATCTGATGATGAATTTGGGGTGACCCAATGTAAAAATCCTGAGGATCCATGGGCTTTTACCTCCCCCCTCCCAGACAGCCTCCTCTAGCATCCCTTATCTTTCTTCTGATTCCACCGATCAGCTGCTTCCTTTCAACACTCCCTTCCCTCTTGTTTGCCTTAGTGTCTTTTCCTTAGCTGGAGCAGTTTTTTGCTCCTCCTTTTCTTCTAATTCCTCTCCTTATTGCTTTAGTCTTCCTGTTTCCCCCCTTTTCAAGTTTGCTGTCTTTACCTTCCCCCTCCCAGGCAGCCTCCTTTATCTCTAGCATCCCTTATCTCTCTCCCCGATCGGCAAACGATCAGCGGCTTTGTTTCAACACCCACTTCCCTCTTTCAAAAAAAAGCATAATTTGCTTTTTGCCCCTGGGCAATTCGGCTCCAGGGACCACACATTCACTCCATAAGATGCACAGACATTTCCCCTTACTTTTTAGGAAGAAAAAAGTGCGTCTTATGGAGTGAAAAATACAGTACATAAGACGGCCCTGAGTGGGTCTACCCTTGAGTAAAACCTAGTTGACTACCACCCTACATTTCCAAGAAACACAGTTTGATAGTATTGGGTAAGTGACTAGAGATTGCCGTTTTAAATTTTTGGCTTGCTAAGCAGCAGAAAACCAAAAAGTCTCTCCCTCTCCTGAAATACAAGACTGGGAGCTTGTGGTTTGTTATCCAAGTCACCTTATACGCCACTTTATTTATGATAGTAATTTACAGGCAGAGGAGGGGGGGGGGGACTTCCAAGAGAGACAGTTGTCAGCAAAATCTTTTTTCCGGTCTCATGTCCCAGGGTAATTATTTATTGCAGTTGCCAAACACAGTGCTTGAATTGCGCTTCCTCAGCTGTAGAGTTATGATTTTGTCACTTTTCTGTTCTGGGCAAAGTTATAATGCCAAAGGACAGGGAGGGGAGGAACCAGCAAACAAGAAAAAGTGGAGCACGAATCATAAGAGATGCTGGGCTTCGGCCTCCAGAAAAGAGACTGGACAGTTCATATCAGAAAGCTGGAATGGCGTAGTGGTTAGCGTGTTGGACTAGGACCTGGGAGACCAGGGTTCGAATCCCCACTGGGCCATGAAACTCACTGGGTGACTTGAGAGACAATCACTGCCTCTCAACCCAACCTACCTCACAGGTTTGTTGTGCGGATTAAACAAGGAAGGAGAAACCTATGCATACCACCTTGAGCTACTGGGAAGAAGGGACATGGGTGGCGCTGTGCTCTAAACCACTGAGCCTCTTGGGCTTGCCGATCAGAAGGTCGGCGGTTCGAATCCCCGTGACGGGGTGAGCACCTATCGCTCTGTCCCAGCTCCTGCCAACCTAGCAGTTCAAAAGCACACCTGTACAAGTAGGTAAATAGGTACTGCTGTGGTGGAAAGGTAAAAGGCGTTTCCGTGTGCTCTGGCTTCAGTCACGGTGTTCTGTTGCGCCAGAAGCGGTTTAGTCCTGCTGGCCACATGACCCGGAAAGCTGTCTGTGGACAAACGCCAGCTCCCTCGGCCTGAAAGCGAGATGAGCGTCGCAACCCCATAGTCACCTTTGACTGGACGTAACCCTCCAGGGGTCCTTTACCTTTTACCTTTACCTTACTTGGGAAAAAGGTGGGATATTAATGCAATTAATAATAATGGTAATAATACTATTATTAGAGCACTCACACATGGGACCGCCTCTCCTGGTATGCCCCGCAGAGGACCTTAAGGTCCTCAAATGACAACACTTTGGAGGTCCCGAGCCTCAAGGAGGTTAGATTGGTCTCAACAAGGTCCAGGGCCTTTTCAGTACTGGCCCCGACTTGGTGGAACGCTCTGTCACAAGAGACTAGGGCTCTGCGGGACTTGGCATCTTTCCGCAGAGCCTGCAAGACAGAGCTGTTCCACCTGGCCTTTGGTTTGGACTCAGTCTGACCCTTATGTTCCCCCCCTTATTGTTTTGATCTATGGGCTACTTTTAAAATGAGGCTGCATTTTAAATTGCATTTTAACCTGTATTTTAAATTGGTATTATTATTATTGTTAATGTTTTTTACTGTAATTTTACTTGTGTTAGCTGCCCTGAGCCTGGCTCTGGCTGGGGAGGGCGGGGTAAAAATAAACTCAGTTACAAACTCAGTTATAAACTTACACAGTAGCATGAAGTTGTTTTTCGTTAACTTAATTTAACTTTATCTAACCAATACAGTGATACCTCGGGTTAAGAACTTAATTCATTCTGGAGGTCCGTTCTTAACCTGAAACTGTTCTTAACCTGAAGCACCACTTTGGCTAATGGGGCTTCCCGCTGCCGCTGCTGCGCGATTTCTGTTCTCATCCTGAAGCAAAGTTCTTAACCCGAGGTACTATTTCTGGGTTAGCAGAGTCTGTAACCTGAAGCGTATGTGACCTGAAGCGTATGTAACCCGAGGTACCACTGTACTTTATATTGCATGGTTCATTCAATGCTAGCCAGATGTTTAACTGAGAATCAACCACAGTCAGTTCATTCTTTGAAAAATTGGACTTTAGAGCTGTCTTGCCCACAAAATGGCAACTGGACATTCCATTTTGGTGACTGTAACCTTGGTTAAGGGACAAGGGTGGCGCTGTGGGTTAAACCACAGAGCCTAGGACTTGCCAATCAGAAGGTCGGCAGTTCGAATCCCTGTGACGGGGTGAGCTCCCGTTGCTCGGTTCCTGCTCCTGCCAACCTAGCAGTTTGAAAGCACGTCAAAGTGCAAGTAGATAGATAGGTACCGCTCTGGCGGGAAGGTAAATGGCGTTTCCGTGCGCTGCTCTGGTTCGCCAGAAGCGGCTTAGTCATGCTGGCCACATGACCCGGAAGCTATACGCCGGCTCCCTCGGCCAATAAAGCGAGATGAGTGCCGCAACCCCAGAGTCGGCCACGACTGGACCTAATGGTCAGGGGTCCCTTTACCTTTAACCTTGGTTAAAGGAGCCATGTGGCACCTAGCTTATAAAGCTGAGTTTCTAAAACTGCTATGGGCATCTGATTGGTCACTGTCAGAACAAAAAACTGGATTAAATGGGCCTTTGGCTTGACCCAGCAATGCTTTTCTTGTGTTCTTATACAGCTAAATAATAAATATCAAAGTGAACAGCATACTTAGTTCTTAAGAAGTATAAATATCTCCAAAACAGGCAACAGACCTACTTCCTCCTTAACCAAATCCCCTATCAACATCTCCACCTTATCCAAATTGAGCATCGTTTCACTTGTCCTAACGCAGCCCACCATCGATACCTTCTCCATCCACAAAAGTGTTGCTCAAAGTTCTCCAGAAAAGTTGTCATCACCAACAACCCCTTCTGCCAAAAATAAAAAGGAAAACGCATCCTTGAACCCGCGACATTCTCCTTCAGAACTGCCAATGCTGACACAAAGGTCCCCCCAAAAATAGCAGATTCATCAGGACTAGCGACTTAACTCCTGGCACCATCTCCAGCTGCGTAATTCCATTAAAGCCAATAGATGCTCCGGGGCCAAAAGTCAGCTCCGCTTCTTGTTGCTCAGGGGGGAAAAATACAATATAAATAAATATATAAAAAGTGCAATGTTTGCCTACTGAACGCTCTCTATCTAACAGCATCAATGCATCTTTGCAAAAGGTATGTATTACATCTCATGTCAGGATGAGCCAAGATGTGCTAGCGGAGAGACGGCCCAAAGCTTTCCGCCATTCTGATAGCACCTGCCAAAATATTTGCATTGTTGCTGGAGATCTTAGTGTGATCCGGAGGATATCAAGAAGGCAGGAAGGAAGGTTCTTTGTCACTGTCATCTGAAAATTCCCTAACCTTACACACAGGTCATATAATTGTACAGTGGTACCTCAGGTTACCTCTGGGATGCAGGTGGCGCTGTGGGTTAAACCACTGAGCCTAGGACTTGCCGATCAGAAGGTTGGCGGTTTGAATCCCTGCGACGGGGTGAGATCCCGTTGCTCGGTCCCTGCTCCTGCCAACCTAGCAGTTCAAAAGCACGTCAAAGTGCAAGTAGATAAATAGGTACCACTCTGGCGGGAAGGGAAACGGCGTTTCCGTGCGCTGCTCTGGTTCGCCAGAAGCGGCTTAGTCCTGCAGGCCACAAGACCTGGAAGCTGTACACTGGCTCCCTCAGCCAGTAAAACGAGATGAGCGCCGCAACCCCAGAGTCGGTCACGACAGGACCTAACGGTCAGGTGTCCCTTTACCTTTACCTCGGGTTACAGACGCTTCGGGTTACATACGCTTCAGGTTACAGACTCTGCTAACCCAGAAATAGTACCTTGGGTTAAGAACTTTGCTTCAGGATGAGAACAGAAATCGTGCGGCAGCAGTGGGAGGCCCCATTAGCTAAAGTGGTGCTTCAGGTTAAGAACAGTCTCAGGTTAAGAACGGACCTCCAGAATGAATTAAGTTCTTAACCTGAGGTACCACTGTAAATCCTAGAACTAACAGAGTTAACAGAAATGGCTGTTTTTTCTACGGCTATACATTGGTACCTCGGGTTACAGGCACTTCAGGTTACAGATGCTTCAGGTTACAGACTCCGCTAACCCAGAAATAATACCTCAGGTTAGGAACTTTGCTTCAGGATGAGAACAGAAATCGTGCGGCGGCAGCACAGTGGCAGCAGGAGGCCCCAATAGCAAAGTGGTGCTTCAGGTCAAGAACAGTTTCAGGTTAAGAACGGACCTCCAGAACGAATTAAGTTCTTAACCAGAGGTACCACTGTACCAATTATTTGCCCATTTTGATTTTGGAGGTTTACAAGGATGTTCATGCTTTTTCACATCTCTGCAAATTTCCCCAATCCGACTTGCACTTTTAATGCAAGTTCTCCCCCCACACACACACTCCATACACACACACAATATGTTCACAGCTTCTTTCTACTTCAAAAAGCGATTCCAGCCAACCAGGAGTCACATAGTGAACAAGATGTCATCCCAACACCACGAGAACCAATCATATTTGACCATGTGCTGACATCATCAATGGCAAACAAAGCTTCCTGAACTGACCACATGCCAATCAGGAACGTGAAAGCAATTGAGTGCTACATTTTTGACCTTTTCACAGCAATCACTGAAAAATCACCAGAGGGAGGGGCTTTCAAATACTGATGAAAATGTTAGTAAATCCCCCTTTGTTTATTTGTTAGTTTGTTGCAATTGTATCCCACCTTTTCCTCCAAATAGCTCAAGGTAGCATCCTTGGTTCTCCCCATCCTCACTTTATGCTCACAACAAACCTGTGAGGTGGGCTAAGCTGAGAGTGAGGGACTGGCCAAAGGTCAGTGAGCTTCATGGCTGAGTGGAGATTTGAAGCCTGGTCTCCCAGGTCTTAGTCCAACACTCTAACCATTACACCACACTGTCTCTCCCTGCCCCCTCCATAGTGAGTATGACAACCCTTATCTCTCCCATCAGGGATGATGGTTAAGTGGATCTTCACGGTGAGCCTTTGAACAGATGCGAGGGACTGCTGTGAAATGTGATTTTACAAGGGGTCTCCACGCAGTTGTCATAACTCATCAACTAGCCCAGGGTGAGGTCGTAGGATTAAAGTTTGCCTGTGATAATTACAGACCAAACGTCCTTTTTACTACTGGTCTCTGTCAGGTTGCTATCATGAATCAGTGATCTAGGTCACTGTCTCTCATCGCACGCAGCAATTTCAAAAAGCTGTCCATCGCCTGCTGATTACTTGGCGAAGTTCAAATGCTGTCCAATATTTCAGCAAAACACATCTTTCTTGATTTAAGCAGGATGTCAGCAGGGATCAGAATTCTTGCCCTCTTCTCTGCTGGAGTCTGTGTTTTCTTAGCCTCTCCTTAGTTTTGACACCCATTCCAATATCTGAATCTGTAGGTGCTTTTTGAGGATTAAGGCCTATTTAGAATTACAGATCCATCATTTTAATATAGGCCAAAGAGGTGTGGATCTGTTCAAGTTTGAAGGTTTGTTGGTTGGCATCAAAAGGGTTCTTTCTGAGGGTGGTAGCCAAGTTTTACTCAAAGTAAGCCAGTGTTAGAAACTCAGATACCGTATTTTTCTCTCTATAACACTCACATTTTTTCTCCTAAAAAGTAAGGGGAAATGTCTGTGTGTGTTATTGAGCGAATGTGTGGTCCCTGGAGCCGACTGGCAACCAGACTGGCAACGATCCACATGGATCCTCAGGATCTTTGCATTGGCTCACCCCAAATTCACCATCAGATCACATAGCATGTCCATGGCTACAGCCTGCACCAAAAAAATCACGCACCCACTGTTGCCTGGGGCCACAATGGTGCAAAAACATGGTTATAAAGCACAGATCCACATGGATTCTCAGGATTTTTGCATTGGGCTACCCCAAACTCACTGTCAAATCACATGTCTGTGGCCACAGCATGAAGCACAAAAATGATACATCAACTGTTTCATTCAGAATTTTTTTTTCTTGTTTTCCTCCTCTAAAAACTATGTGCGTGTTATGGTCAGGTGCGTGTTATAGAGCGAAAAATATGGTATATAAGCTACAGTAGGTGCCAAATGGCTCCTTAAACCAGGGTTACAGTCGTCAAAACGAAACACCTAGTTGCCATTTTTGGGCCAGATGGCTCTAAGGTCTTATTTTTCAATATGACTTTTTGGTGGCCGACAGCCAGGTGCAAAATGCGCCTGGCAAATTTCGAACACTGGAATCAACCCACAAAAAAATTAAAGAACCCAAGCTAGTAATTTTCAATGAGTCTACTCTAAGTAGGAGTAGCACTGGATCTTAATACAATCTGCAAGAACTCTGCTGAAATCACAGGAAGGTATCTTGCCCCTTCATGCCAGAAATATCTACTCCAGTCTTCCCAAACCTGATGACCTCCATATGTTTCAGACGAAAACTCCAGCCAGCATGCTTGGCTAGTAGACTCTGACTCACAGCATCTCGTGAAGCCTTCCCAAACATGAGTATTAACAACATTCCCTGAGGCTACTGTAGAAACAGACCGCAGGTGGCCAACCAGGAGCAGAATGTTGACTTCCTCGCAGGGGTGTAAGCGCTGGGAAAACAGGAGCAGCTTTCATGACCCAAGTCTTTTGCTAGCCCTGCTATACAGACAGGAATTATTCCAAGGCCATCAATCTGAGGTTGGCAACTTGCAGCCCTCAACAAAGCCCACAAGCACTTTAGGCCACTGGCAAGTGGAAGCTGTCCCTCCCTCAACAACAACCTAGCAGGGAGGGAAAGAGAGATAGAGAGAAGTTGGTGGCCCCCAAGAGATTACTCTCCAAGGGAATGTGGCCCTCGACAGAAGCGGGAAAAGGATGCTGGCCCCTTAAATAAATGTAATGTGCAACGCTACCAGAAATACATTGAAGCTGATAAGTGCAAAGTTTGCAATGCGAGGCCGCATTACTCACTTCCAGTCAGGAGAGGTTTGCAAGACAGAGCCATATTTGACTCACAACAATACAACAGAGCCAACAAAATTCTCAGAAGCATGAACAAACCCACCACTATGGGATGAGTGAAGTACTCCTTCAAAGCCAACAGCTTTGATGTCACCACTCCTCTTCCTTGCGTCCAAGTTCGATTGAATAAAGGAATGTGCTGCTGACCAGATATCTGTTGCCTGGAGCCGATGACACCAACACTCAATGATCTGCATAGAATAGACTTTGTATGGAGCCCCTTTCCTCCTCCCCCTATGGTGAGCCGTGATCTCATCTAGGTGACCAAGCAGTGAATTTTTTTCTTTAAAAATCAAGTTAGTTGTTATTGTTTTCCCTCTAGGGCCACGGTTCTCAATGTGGGGCACACGCCCCACAGGGGTGAAATTTGATTTTGAAGGGGGGCAATTTGAGAATGAGTTATTAACAGTGAATTGCTTTTTTAGGCTTCCTCCGTATGAACAGGAGTTCACTTTTTGAATAATAAGAATTATATGTCACATGGGGTGCATCAGGGTTTTAGAGATGATTAGGTGGGGCATTGGCAAAAAAAAAGTTGGAAACCACTGCTCTAAGGCTATTGATGTTCCATTATATTATTATTATTATTATTATTATTATTATTATTATTATTATTATTATTTGCCCAGTATACTTGAAGGAGCATCTCCACTCCCATCGTTCTGCTCAGACACTGAGGTCCAGCGATGAGGGCCTTCTGGCGGTTCCTCACTGCAAGAAGCAAAGCTACAGGGAACCAGGCAGAGGGCCTTCTTGGTAGTGGCACCCGCCCTGTGGAACACCCTCCCACCAGATGTCAAGGAAATAAACAACTACCTCACAATTAGAAAACATCTGAAGGCCGCCCCTGTTCAGGGAAGTTTTTAATGTGTGACATTTTAATGTATTTTTAATGTTTGTTGAAAGCCGTCCAGACTGGCTGGGTTTCCCAGTGGGCAGGGTACAAATAAATTATTATTATTATTATATTGTTTATATGCCATCTGACTTGGTTGCACCAGTCTGGGCGGCTCCCAACAAAATATTAAAAACACAGTAAAACATCAACCAATAAAAACTTACCTCAACCAGGCTGCCTTCAGATGCCTTTGAAACACCAAATAGTTGTACAGTATCTGTTTGACATCTGATGGGAGGGTGTTCCACGGGGAGGGTACCACTGCTGAGAAGGACCTCTGCCTTGTTCCCTGTAACCTCACTTCTCGCAGGGAGGGAACCGCCAGAAGACCCTCAGAGGAGGACCTCAGTGTCCGGACAGAACGATGGGGGTGGAGACGCTCCTTCAGGTATACAAGGCCAAAGCCATTAAGGGCTTTAAAAGTCAGCAACAACCCTTTGAATTGTGCTCGGAAACATACCAGGAGCCAGTGCAGATCCTTTTGGACTGGGGTTATATGGTCCTGGCGGCCACTCCCAGCTGCCGCATTCTGTATTAGCTGTAGTTTCTGAGTCACCTTCAAAGGTTGCCCCAAAGGTAGAGTGCACTGCAGTAGTCCAAGTGGGAGATAACCAGAGCATGCAGCACCCTGGCGAGACAGTCCGTGGGCAGGTAGGGTTTCAGCTGGTGTACCAGATGGAGCTGGTAGACAACCACCCCAGATACAGAATTAACCTGAGCCTCCATGGACATGTTCATTGGTTTCATCACGACTCTTCTTGGTGTCCAGGTTCAATTTAATAAAGCAATGTGCCACCAGATGAAATGAGCTCCCACGACCCACAAAGTTTAGGGATCCCTGAACCAGATACTGTGATCTGCCCCCTTTTGCCACTGGTTCAAGATCCTAGGGACGACCTACCATGGCCCAGGTGCAACAGACCTGAGAAGCCATCTCAATGCCTAACGTTCCACCATTGCAGCCCTTAAGTTTCAGGGTGGTGTTGCTGCTCCATTAACTATCTATGCACCAAGTCAGGACTGCAAGAGTGTGCAGAGAAGTTTGTTTGATGGTGGCTGGGCCTCTCAGCAGTGCGACCTTCTTCCCGCAGAGACTCCCCAAAGCCCAAATGTGACAACAAAGGCAAGTGTGCAAAAATGAAGTAACCGCGTGGAATATTCTTTCCAGGACTGTCCCACTTTGGACTGCAGGTTGGGGAACTAGAACCACAGAATTGTAGAGTTGGAAGGGACCGCAAGGGTCATCTAGTCCAACCCCCTGCAATGCAGGAATTTCAGGTAAGCATCCATGACAGGTGGCCATCCAACCTCTGCTTAAAATACTCCAAGGAAGGAGAGTCCACAACCTCGTGAGGGAGACTGTCTCACTATCAAATAGCTCTTACCATCAGAAAGTTTTTCCTAATGTTTAGTTGGAATCTCCTTTCATGTAACTTGAAGCCATTGGCCTCCGGAGCAGGAGAAAACTGAGATCTTCGGATGAAGGGCAATATACGCATTTAATAAAGAAATGACCTGGAAGGGCCCTTTTCCCAGGGTGGGCCCAAACCTGAGTCTGGACTCACAGCCCTTCCAAAGCCCTTTCTCAGAAACATGAATATTCCAGTTACCTCAAGAGTGGGGAACCTATGACCCTCCCGATGTTGCTGAACTACAACTCCCATCAGCCCCTGCAAGCATGTCCAATGGGCAGGAGTGATGGGGGTTACAATACGATATGATACGATGATACAGTAATCTTTATTGTCATTGTCCCATACAGAACAACGAAACTGAAAAAATCTACATCAGACATTCAAAAACTAACAAGCCTGCTATCCCAGCCTGGTTAGCCCCCTAAAAACTCTGGTACCCCATAATTAAATACAATATACTCCCATAGAGACTACCTTACCTTGTTGTTTAGCAACACCCGGAGAGTCAAAGGTCCCCCACTCCTGATCTGGAAGAACCACAGGTTCTTAATTTTTGCTCTTTCTGGTTCTTAGGTGGCATAAAATCACAAGGGCCCTGAACATGTATATACAATGCCCCCTCTTTTTTTCATAGTTTAAACCTGCAAGTTTTGAACATAAATGCATATAGAACATATTCTTGTTCTGAATTTCTCCACTACCACCAGCACTTTTTCCCCACCAACCGTTGAAAGCAAAAGCACCACCTTCTAAAAATTCATAAATAGTACCTACAACTCTCCCCACCCTCCCCAAGATCTACGATATTTCGGAGTGGGGGGAGGAGAATGCTCAAAGCCTTTGTGAGTAATTCCATTTCAGCTGATTTTCAATGCCATTTAAATAAAAATATCTCCCCCCCCCCTCCCAAAGCGACCACACACCGACAGAACACATCTCATATTATCTCCAGGGTTTAATAACAGGCCAGAAAAGAGTTTCATGGGTCCGTGAGAATGATAAATGAAAGCAGCTCTGGCCAAAATCCACAAAAAACCCTTTCCATTTCAGCAGCCTTCAGATTGCAGTGCTTTGCATGTTGCCTTTAAGTCCAATGAACATAAAGGGGCTCGTTTCTGTGTAACCATGCATAGGACTGAATTGTTAGCCATTTTCACCTCTCCCCATACAAGACACCCACTGATGTTGATTCATACCCAACAAAGTACAAATCTTACTTATACCTGTCAATATAGCTAGAACGGAACGGCTGTGCTGCACGTAAATGAGTGGCAATTTTACTAAGTGCATTGCAAAAGCAACCTATGCTTGATTAATCATCGCATTTTCATTTGTATCCCCTGCCCGTCTTTTCTATAATTTGGTTTTTTTAAAAAAAGAAAGAAACACACACATGCTTCTTGCAGCTGAGCAATTATATCCATGCAGCCATCCCGTGAAGCACTGGTGTGTCAACATCTGCCTTTTGTCCCTGAATTTCCCCTCTCTGCTCCTGATGAGAAAGCTCCCAGCTCCAATTTGCATCCCTTTCTAGAGCCATCTCTCCAGTATCTCCAACGTCAACAGTGCAAGGAGGGGAAGCAGGGAACCAAGATGTCTTAGCTGTGCAGCCTTGCACTTCGAGCATCAAATAGAGCTGGATCTACAGAGGCGCTTCTAATCTAAAAGCAGGCAAGGGAGTAGGAGAAATGAAGGGGATGATGAGAGAGAAAGCCATGGAGGGGTGAGATAGTTGGGTCTGTGTACCATTCAGCCCGAGATAGTGCTATGGTGAGACTACGCCAAGGCAGGAGCAAAGCAGTGAGCAATTCTGCTCCACAGATCTGAGCCAATACGGAATCGCATCTGCTGTACATACAGACATTCAACATAGAAGTCCTTGCTCCTTTGCACATGGGACAAAAGGATGGAGCAATTGCTCCACACTAAAATTGGGAAGAAAAAGACACTGTGTTCCAGCAGGCATAATCTTGGGCAAAAAGGGGACTGGGGTTTTATCCCTGCAGCCGTCTAGGCCCAACCGGTTGTATAAAAGCTCCCCATCAGAAGAGAAACAGTTTCCCCATCTGTACATTGGGGCTAGTGGCAAGGATGATAACAGAGCCTGGCAGAGGCTGGGCAGCATCATCATAAGAATCCCAAAATGCTGTCTCAACAGTAACTTTGATTTACTGCATGAAGCCCTTGGGGAGACAGTACACGGCAAGTCATCCCCCCCCCCTTGCAATTATTCCTCCAATTGTTTGCAAAGAAAGTAACATGACCGATAGCAGGTAGCTGTCATTTGGCTGGAAGCGGAGGGGAGGGGAGATGAAGACACAAGCAAACAGGCTCTGAAATGAAATGAGCATTTATCCACTAGAGCAGGCCAACCACCCTGCCAGAGGCAGGTAGAAGTGTGTCTTTTTCAGAGAGAGATACAAAAACAGGGAAAGTTGGCGATGCCCAATCCTGGGATCTTGCCTTTAAGATGATGGCGCTGAATAACCCAAGGTCCTGAATAACCCAAAAACTAACTGCAATCCAATCTTGCGCTCCCGTGAGCCTACCGATGCAAGCGGTCTGCCATCACAACATACAGTAGCAATGAGTTCCACAGGTAACTGATGCATTCTACGAAACACTATTCCCTTTTGTTTTGTTTCTTTCGATATGCAGCTTACCACTTTCAATGGATGGCTCCCTCATTTGTTTGGGTTTTCTTTGTTTTGTTTTGTTTTTAGATTAGCGAGAGGGTGAGTCATTTTTTCTACCCTTCCGTCTCTTCCTCCCCACCCCCCTTCCCGGTTGTTGCTACATCTCTCACCTTTTTCTGTTTTCCTCCAATGATGGATCGATGGCTAAGCAAAGCTTAATGGACACGTGTCTCCCCAACCCCCAACCCTGCAAGCAAAGCAGCCTGGCGCCAGAATCGAGGCCCAAAACTAACTGGTTATGGCAGGGGTTTTTTGGTTTTGTGTGGTTGTTTTTAAGAGTAGCAAACTGGCGAGTAACCCTACGGCGCAAAGAGCAGGGGAAACTGGCACAAATCGGTGCACGGGAAGGGATGGGAAATAGGTAGCAGTGCCTTGCCTATTCATCTCTTTGCAGCTTGCAGATACAGCTTGCAGATAGCACTTCCCTCCAGATACAGCCAAGAGAAATAGGTAGGAGGGAGGGAGAGAGAGAGGGCTATGGTGGGAGATCTCCAAGGATGGACGGCAGAAGGGTAGGTGGCTAGGCAGATATTTACAACGGGAGATCTCCCGACTAGGTGCCTAGGTGGACTGACTGAACGATAGATGGAAGGAATGGCACAGCGACGGATGGAGAAGAGGAAGAGGGAGGGATGCTGATGTAGAAAAGGGTTGGGGATGCTGCAAGGAAGGGGAGAATAGATGGAGGTGGATGGAGAAGGGGGAATTGGCTGGGAGGAAGGAATCCTAGATGGAGAGGCCCGTGGCTGGAGGGGGCTATGGGGCAGGATTGGAAGGAGGGTTTTTCAAAGGGTTATCGATTAAAGGGGTGCGGGCGCCTTTCGGCTTGCCAGAAGAGATGTGGAGGCAGGGGAGATGGAATGGAGAGATGGTCCTGCGCGGCTGGAGCGGTGGTGGGTCTTAAGGCGGCCGCCTTCATCACCCCCCAGTTGAGACCACTACCCCCACCTCCCGCCCGTCCGCCGGCTCCCTTTACTCACACGTAAGCGTGGTAGATGAACGCCCAGCCTCGGGGCCTCTCGAGCACGTTGTAGAGGAAATTCTGGAGCTTGCGGTAGAAGGCGTTCCTCTTGGGCGGCTTGCCGGAGACGGCCGAGCGGGGCTTGCTGAGGATGGAGCCGCGCTTGCTGCCGCCCTCGGGGC
>JAXCMG010000005.1:2103100-2133401 GCA_034642415.1 Podarcis siculus | reverse complement strand
ATAATAATAATAATAATAATAATAATAATAATAATAATAATAATAATTAATAATGGTGTTGCCCTAATATGGTTTTTGGTTTTTTCTTATGAGCTGGCACAGTGAGTTTTCCTTTTTGTGTAATCTGTGTTGGGTGATCCTGAGTATATGACCCCTTCCTTGAAGGATCAGAGCGAAATTCACCCAGGTTCATTCTTTGCAAGAATCTCAACAGGTGCTAATGAGGTCCCCCCCCCGAAACTGCCCCAAGGATTTGCCAGAGTCCAACATCTTCTCACTCCTGTGAGCAATCTTTTCCCTAGTGCAGTTTTTGTTAGCCTGGTGACCTCTCAATATTTTGGACTACAACTCCCATGAGCACCAGCTGGCACAGCTGGAGGGTGCCGGGTTGATGACGGTGATGTGTTGGCAGTTCTCAAGTTCCTATTTATACCCACAAGGTGGCACGACGCGTCTTACGACAGCCAACAACAGCTACAAGGGCACCGAGGTGGGGGAAAGCACATCTGTGCACGGACATTGCACAGCACAGAGCAGATCAACACATTCTGCCAGCCTGTGTAGACACAATCATACTCGTCTCCTGCCCACTTCATCGTAAGAACACAACGGCATTCAAAGTGTGCGTCGTCACCTTTAAAGCCCGGAACATTAAGACTCAGTTATTGCAATGAATGCACCCCAGAATGCCAGAAGAAGCCAAGAGATGTGTTTTGCAACAGCCTGGAGACGGCCAAATTAGGCAGCACCTCATCCCACTCGCATGAGCACATGGCTGGCTTGCCACAAGGAATAGCCCCCATGCGGCTGAAATTTCAGAGGAGACACTTTTGTGCAGAATTTATCGTGCTCTTCTATTCCCAGGATTATGGGAGGTGCATTCCGGTCCAGGGGCTTGGGGTTATTTTAAATGCCCCCTCTACACTTCCCAGGATTCCTTGGGAAGGAAACCACAACCGCGATGCCCTTTTCTTCGACACAGTTTAAGAGAAATGCTTTGGTTTATGCCCCTTGAGATACATCCTCTCTCTCCTTTGCTCTGAAAACACATTGTTAATTACTGCAGATATTGATTCCTACAGCTCATCTGTGACTTGAAAGCCTTGCGGGCACATAAAAGGATGGCTTGGTTATCCTTTCATATTTTTAGTATAAAAACTGTTAAAAATTACACCGGGAGGGGGTTTAATTTTCTGATTTGCTTGAGCGTTAATTACAAAAGGATGGCCAAATGAAGCTAACAGATCAGAGCTAGGCTCTTGTGTAAGATAGAAAGTGGGTTGTTGTTGTTTAGTGGTTTAGTCGTGTCCGACTCTTCGTGAACCCATGGACCCGAGCACGCCAGGCACTTCTGTCTTCCACCGCCTCCCGCAGTTTGGTCAAACTCATGTTGGTAACTTCGAGAACACTGTCCCACCATCTCGTCCTCTGTCGTCCCCTTCTCCTTGTGCCCTCCATCTTTCCCGACATCAGGGTCTTTTCCAGGGAGTCTTCTCTTCTCATGAGGTGGCCAAAGTATTGGAGCCTCAGCTTCAGGATCTGTCCTTCCAGTGAGCACTCAGGGCTGATTTCCTTCAGAATGGAGAGGTCTGATCTTCTTATAGTCAGAATGGAATTTTGGTGGTTATCTCTGTTAGAATTCCTGCTCCATGATTGCAGTCATAGGATAGTTGTCCATCACATGATGGTGTATGTTTTGACTCCACAGAGTGGGAAGTGACGGAGACAGGATGTTTGTGTTACTGTGTTCCGTGAAGTGGGACTATTGTCCTTTTTCTCTTTGCTGTCTGATGCTAGAGAGAGAGGGAGCCATGTTGCAGTGCTCCGTGTGTTTATATGCAAATAGATTAGCCAAAATGCTGAGTTGCTGAGGTCTGTCACGCACATGATGCGCAAACTCTGCGGATCCCTAAGTGTGCTGGTGTCGGTTGGCATTGGTCGCTGTGATGTTCGGGCTGAAGAAAGCTTATGAAGCTCCCAGGGGTCTGCAACCCGCGGCTCCGGAGCCGCATATGGCTCTTTTACACCTTTGCAGTGGCTCCGGGGCAGATACTAGCGAGGGGAGGAGGCGCATTGTGCGCCCCGACACTCCCCACTGTGACGGGCGCTGTACTGACTGTGACGTTGCATGGGGGTGGTGCGTGCGTTAGTCACGCACCGTCCCGACGTCACCTTCCCGCCCGCTGTCAGATCGCGGCTCCGGAGATATATTTGTTTTAAATGTCGCAATGGTTTTGCGGCTCCCAGTTTTTTTTCCTTCGGAAACGGGTCCAAGTGGCTCTTTTTGTCTTAAAGGTTGCAGACCCCTGTCCCAAACGATCGACCAGGAGGGAGGGAACATGCCAGTCGGGCATGTGTCTCTGCCAGGGTCCTACTTGAGTGTAGGCTGAACTCCTGACAATCTCATCTAAACCATTGCTTGATGCAAGATCTGCAATTATAAGATGCAGCCACAGCATTTCGGACAGAGAGCCAGTCAGCCTCTGTTTCAATGCCTCCAACCTGAAGTGCTTGCTGGGTGATGCAGAAATGCCACACTTATCTTCACCACTGCATACCAGCAGAACCAATTTTGGGTTCCCGTCAGCGCACTGGTTTGCACCATGGCGACTCCCTCCAGGTAAGCAAGTGGCCCACTTTCCGAGAGACTAACACAGCAGTTCTGCCCCCACCCAAGGACCTACTTCTGTGTCCATCAAAGAACCCGATCCCAAGGCAGTCTGTCCTCCCACCATCAGAAAGTTCCTCTTTGTTTGACCCAAATCTGCTTCTGTTAACACTTCCCCCTGCCCCGCTCTTTCCCCTCTAACCCAGTGTTTCTCAACTTTGGGTCTCCAGCTGTTTTCAGACTACAATTCCCACCATCCCTGACCACTGGCCTCGCTAGCTAGGGATTATGGGAGTTGTAGTCCAAAAACAGCTGGAGACCCCAAGTTTGGGAAACAGTGCCAACCCAACATGGTGCCCACAGTCCGTCTGCCCCCCCTCCCCCGGATATTAGGCTGGAAAGAACCCGGCCCTTTTTTCAGCTGGAACTCACCAGAACTTGAACTTGTTGAAGATTGCTTTATTTGATACAAGTTGTCTATTTTAAAGTTATGGGTTTTTTATGACTTTTGTATTGGATCAGATTGCTCTTAAGTGTGTGATCGTTGCTGTCTGTTTTGTTTCTTCAGCTTGTAAATTGCCTTGTTTCTGGCAATATAGGAAGGTGGTGTACAAATTAAGAGTGAAATGAAATGAAATAAATAATAAATTCTGTGGGGCAGCCTAAAATTGCTGTAGTAAACATCTAATTAAAGGCATGCTTTTTAAAATTCATTTTTAAAAGGGTTAGTATTTTTAGCCTTCGAATTATTAGTTTGCTGTCATTACCAGCACTATTTATGTTACGCTCCCATCGCATGAAACTCATTCATCCGATCATATGAAAGCTAAACAGGCTTTTAAGCATCTTATTTCCAACATCTTTTAAGACCCAGGTGGCAATTTTTGCTGCAGGAGATGCTTGGCAAGTTGCCTAGCAACCACAAGTGATCCCTCCTCCTTCTCAAAACATCCCTCATGTAAATATTTTTGGGCCCTGCTGGTCTAACCCAGCTGTAAAATTAGGGCATCAGCTGCTACTACAGCCCGAGGCCAACATAGCAAAATACAGTGGTACCTTGGGTTACATACGCTTCAGGTTACAGACTCCGCTAATCCAGAAATAGTGCTTCAGGTTAAGAACTTTGCTTCAGGATGAGAACAGAAATCGTGCTCCGGTGGCGCGGTGGCAACAGGAGGCCCCATTAGCTAAAGTGGTGCTTCAGGTTAAGAACAGTTTCAGGTTAGGAAGGGACCTCCGGAACGAATTAAATACTTAACCCGAGGTACCACTGTACAAAAAAAACACGAAACAGGGTTCCTCAAGGTGAACAGTCAAATCCTTGGGGGTTTGGGGTGGGTGCCTGTGTCTCTCATTCTGATGTTCCATTTTTTTTGGAGGGGGGGACCTGCATGGAATTGCAGAACATTGAATTGGAAGGAACCCCAAGAATCATCGAGTCCAACCCCCTGCAATGCAGAAATACACAGCAGTCCCAGATGGGGATCGAACCTGCAACCATGGCGTTATCAACACCATGGTCTAGCCGCAGAGGTACCCCTTGGCCTCTCATAGCCAACCATGGCTCTAGCTAGCCACGTTGTTTAAGAGCCGTTGCGCACCGAATGCTTTTAGTGACGCTTTTACTGCGAGCTTTCGGGCAAGGTGTAAAGATGAAACGGACCATTTGCAATACAGTGGACGCTCAGGTCACGAACGTGATCCATGCGGGATGTATGTTCACAACCCACAACGGCGTGTCTGTGCATGCACAGGTTGCGATTTGGCGCTTCTGCACATGCGCAAAGCACGATTTAGTGCTTCTGCGCATGCGCAACCGCTGAAACTCAGAAGTTCCGGTACTTCCGGGTTTCGGCGGGTGCGTAACCGTAACCCAAAAAACGCAACCTGAAGTGGCTGTAACCTGAGGTATGACTGTAATATTATAGTTATGTATTAAAACATGGGTAGGCAAACTAAGGCCCGGGGGCCGGATCTGGCCCAATCGCCTTCTAAATCCAGCCAGTGGACAGGCAGGGAATCAGCGTGTTTTTACATGAGTAGAATGTGTGCTTTTATTTAAAATGCATCTCTGGGTTATTTGTGGGGCCTGCCTGGTGTTTTCACATGAGTAGAATGTGTCTTTTTATTTAAAACGCATCTCTGGGTGATTTGTGGGGCATAGGAATTCATTCATTTATTTCTCTCCAAAATATAGTCCGGCCCCCCACAAGGTCTGAGGGACAGTGGACCGACCCCCTGCTGAAAAGGTTTGCTGACCCCTGTATTAGAATCTTAGAACCGTAGACCTGGAAGGGACCCAACCCCTTGCAATGCAAGAGTCTTCCTGGCCAAGGTGGGACTCGAACCCACGAACCCAAGTCTCACGCTCTACCGACTGCTCTTAATAATTATTGCCAGCAGGAATCAGATGAAAACGACTCGATACGAATACGGACGGGCAGACTGGCCCAACCGCACAAACGACACCCCCACGTTTTCGCTGTGGATGTTGGTATACCAGTTTTATTGGTAAAATTTGAACACAAAGCCTCACGGACGCCGGGACATGCTTTTCCTTTTAAAGAATTTCCACTGGACTTTAATGGTGAGCATCCAGTCGTTGACATACAGACTCTTACAAGCGGATGTGCACGCATGCCCCTCGGGGAGAAGGTGGCGGCATCCCGGCTGCGGGGATGGTTTCTGCGCGAGGCACTGGGCACCTACGATTCATTTGCCAGCCTTCTGGGCCTTCTGGGCCGATTTGGTGACCTTGCCGGCGCCGCCGCTCTTCTTCTCCACGTTCTTGATGACGCCCACGGCCACGGTCTGCCGCATGTCGCGCACGGCAAAGCGCCCTGCATGGGGCACACGAAGGGTTAAGAGTGAGGGGCTGGGCGGAGGACGAGGGCACTTCCTGCCAATGCCACAGAGCCTACGGCACTCTACTGCCCTCTAGTGGCAAAATGCGGCCGTGCAGATCTCATTATTATTATAATTGTTGTTGCTGCAGCCGCCGTTATATATTTATTTACGCCGCAACAGGGTCTTCCCAAGGTGGGTGTACAGATAAAAACATAAAAACACAGGGGCGGGGAACAATCGTTAAAAAATAATTAAGCATTGATAGAATCAAAACTATCGAAAAGGAAAATAGAAAGAAAATAAGGATAAAATGCATGTAATATTGAGCAGCAAATAAGGGTGGGTAGTGAGACATCAGGACAGTGAGGTGGGAATTCAACTTTTAAATTTGTATGAAATTTGAATTCATTTGATGTTAAATTTGCTAAACAATGAAAAGCAATAAAAATTGGCAAAAATGTTAGATAGGATCAAAATGATCTATCTATTTAAATACATTAAAACCATACCAATCATAGAATTATGGAGTGGTTATCTTTTGCAGTTATCTTTTGCCCAGTGTGGGGCTTGAACCCACGACCCTTCAATTAAGTATCTCATGCTCTACCAACTGAGCTATCTCTGTATTTCGTATATTTGTATTTTGATGTTTTGAATATTTGCTCTAAGCCAGCCTTTCTCAACCTGTGGGTCCCCAGATGTTGTCGAACTACAACTCCCATCACCCCTAGCTAGTAAGGCCAGAGCTCAGGGATGATGGGAGTTGTAGTCCAACAACATCTGGGGACCCACAGGTTGAGAACTGCTGCTTCTGGGGACAGCTCATTGTGGAAAAGTGGCAGCTAAGTAAACTCCATACATCCATCGCAGCTTTGATACCGAGAAAATGCAAGTGGCAGAACACATAAGCAGAGAGAAAGCACAGCTCCCTCTTTAGGTCTAACAGCCTGGCTAAAATATATACCTTCTTCAATGGAGTGGGTGAGTCAATTCTGCTCAAAAGGTGTCTGCAGTAGCCATTGGAGAATTCCAAGTTTTCTTTTTAAAGGAACTTGCTTTTCTTTTTAAAGGAACTTGCCCTTTCCCAAATGGATTTACTCTGCTCTTTAAAGCCTCCCACCTACAGAGATTAAAAGGGCAGCATGGATACACTTCCAAAGGACTTTGGAACAGCCCAATGCTGCGCTTTGAAGCCCCAATAATCGGTGCTTCAAAGCGCAGCACTGCCCAACGTCACAGTGACATTAGGTGATTGGCAGGTGGGCGAGCCATTCAGCTGTCAAATCTGCCCCACTAGAGGTAGGGCAATTAAGATATGGGCCATAGAAGGTTCCCTCCCACTCCTAGGTCTATCTTGCATCAGAGTTTCTGGGCATCTAGCCGTTTAGCTTGAAATAGTCCCCCGTAACCCATCTTGGTAGGCATCTGGGGGAAAAATACAAGGGAAGATGGAGTTCTCACCCAGGGGTGGGTACTGGGAGAAGCTCTCCACACACATGGGCTTCCCCGGGATCATCTCCACAATCGCGGCATCCCCCGATTTCAAGGATTTCGGGTTGTCCTCCAGCTTCTTGCCGGAACGCCGGTCAATCTTCTCCTTTAGCTCGGCGAATTTGCAAGCGATGTGGGCAGTGTGGCAGTCAATGACGGGGGAATATCCAGCGCTGATCTGGCCGGGGTGGTTCAAGATGATCACCTAAGCCGTGCAACAGAACGAGAGAAGGACTCAGGCCGGAACAAATTCAGGAAGGGCATGGGGTGACCACGTCAACTTTCTGGCTTTCCTAGCTGGAGAACGCTGCTCCCTTGTGGAAGGCTGCGGAAAAGGCAGCCACTTCTAGCTACTGCATTCTGGAAAATGGGCTCCTGCAAACGGGCAGTATTTTGCAGAAGGGATTCAAGTGCACTATCGGAAACTAAAGGTGCATCTATATTCCCATTTATCCCATGATTTCTGAGAGCTAAGCCAAATAAATCTAAATAGCTAAATGCCTTGCAAAACATTCCACGAAGGGGCATATTGAAGGGAGAATTTACTTTTCCGTGGGATAGGTTATAAATTTAATGAGCAACAGCCTGGCATTCTTTGTAAGGAGGAAAAATGGCCTTTAACAAGGGTGCTCTGTGACCCTTCCGTCAAAAGTCTCTGAATGCGAAACTACTGATTTGTCGTCAGTCCTATAGACTAATCAGGAGACAAATTAAAACCTAGCCCTGGAGCTAAACAACTACAGTGGTACCTCTGACTGCGAACAGGATCCGTTCCAGAGGCCCGTTTGCAACATGAAAAGAGCGCAACCTGCAGCGGCGCATCTGCACACATGCGGGTTGCGATTCGCTGCTTCTGCGCATGACGTCATTTTGCGCTTCTGCGCATGCGGCGAAACCCAGAAGTAACCCTTTCCGGTACTTCCAGGTCGCCGCGGGACGTAACCTGAGGTACAACTGTACGTCTTAGGCTTTCACTGGGCTTCACTCCTAGCCCAGCTAAGTGGGTGCAGGATTGCGCCTTAAGCGATTCAACCGCACCAAGCAAACTATTAAAAGCTGGCGTCCCGCAACGCGACTTCTGCAGAGTAAAATCTCAGGGCTCTTGGTTAATGCTGCGTCTTCCTCAAGTGTCACCGGCAGGACAGAGGACTGAATCACGCCAACGGCCACAGAAGCTGTGATACGACGGCCAAGGCCTTCAAAATGGCTGCCGCCTGGCTTTCTGCTGACCTGAGAAGTGAACTGGGCCGCCTCTTGAGGCGGATCGGATTTGCTGTCGCCGCAGACGTTGCCGCGGCGGATGTCCTTGACGGACACGTTCTTGACGTTGAAGCCAACGTTGTCCCCCGGCAGCGCTTCGCTCAGGGCCTCGTGGTGCATCTCAACCGACTTCACCTCTGTGGTGATGTTGACGGGGGCAAAGGTGACCACCATGCCGGGTCTCAGGATCCCGGTCTCCACGCGGCCCACGGGGACGGTCCCGATTCCTGCGGAGGGGAAAAGAGGGCAGCGGGGAACACACAATGAAACGCAATCCCCGAGACTCTCAGCAGCCATGCATTTAAAAATAATAATATAATAATAATTTATTATTTATACCCCACCCATCTGGCTGGGCTTCCCCAGCCACTCCGGGGGGCTTCCAACAGAACACTAAAATACAATAACCTATTAAACATTAAAAGCTTCCCTAAACAGGGCTGCCTTCAGATGTCTTCTAAAAGTCTGGTAGTTGTTTTTCTCTTTGACATCTGGTGGGAGGGCGTTCCATAGGGCGGGTGCCACTACCTAGAAGGCCCTCTGCCTGGTTCCCTATAACTTGGCTTCTCGCAGCGAGGGAACTGCCAGAAGGCCCTCGGCGCTGGACCTCAGTGTCCGGGCAGAACGATGGAGGTGGAGATGCTCTTTCAGGTATACTGGGCCGAGGCCATTTTGGGCTTTCAAGGTCAGCACCAACACTTTGAATTGTGCTGGGAAACGTACTGGGAGCCAATGTAGGTCTTTCAAGACTGGTGTTATGTGGTCTCAGCGGCTGCTCCCAGTCACCCGTCTAGCTGCCGCATTCTGGATTAGTTGTAGTTTCCGGGTCACCTTCAAAGGGAGCCCCACGCAGAGCGCATGGCAGTAGTCCAAGCGGGAGATAACTATGACGCCACTTCACATTGCTATGGCTTCCCTCCAAGGGATTATGGGAGCTGTTGTTTGTTACGGGTGCCGAGAGTTGTCAGGAAACCCCCGGTGCCCTCACAAGGCTACAGTTCCCAGGGTGCTCTGAAAACTGTAGTTCTGAAAGGGGAGCAGGGTGTCTCCTAACAACTGTCAACATCCTCAACTTACTGCAGTTCCCAGAATCCTTTGGGGAAAGTCGTGACTGTTGAAAGTGTTATCATAGCAGTTTAAATGAATGGTGTGGACTGCAAGAGTTTAGCACTGGATGTAACATTGGACAACTTAAAAACACAACTTTTGGGAAAGCATAGGAAACTGTAGGCCCAAAAGCAATTCTGTTATTCAGCTGCATATAACCGACAGCACACGACTCTGCAGCCCCTTTCATGGAAAGCCTGGAGATGTTTTATATTCTGGTCTGCATTTTGGCGATTTCATGGTTGTTAAAGAACCGTTCTACCTGCTGACGCCGTTTAATGCTGCTAACTGCTTTTTGAATGGCTGTTTTTAAATTGTGTCTTTTTTATGTTGTAGTTTATGTTATAAGCCACCTTGGGGAAGGAGAGAGAACATACGGTATACCTTCCTAAGGTGGGCTACAACCAACCAATCAATGCACTCCAGCGTTAAATGACATTTAATACAGCAGTAAAATGGGTGTACTCTGCACCCTAAAAATAATTAAGCGGCACATAAATGTCTTAAATAAATTAAAAAGAATCGAACGTCGCAGCAACTCTACCAATGCTAGGAGGTTTTGCAAGCAATAGGTTTTTCGAAGAGGCTGCAATATTATTATTTGTGAAATGTATCTTGAAGTATGAAATATTCTGAAAGAGCTTGTGAGTGACCTTCGGCAAATGAAGTTAGAAATGTGAAGTGTTGAGACAAGGACAACAGAGACTTTAAAAAAGACTGGGAACCGTTTATGCTGTATCCACAGAAATATTGTAAAGAAGTGGACTCACTAGCAGGGTTTGAGTAAACACAATTAAGAAATCAAGTATAAAAGTTAAGATGTAATAACTGGAAAATAACAAAGTGCAAGATGTAATTGGAAAAAAATATGAGATACAGAAATAGGAACATAAGAAGATTTAAGTTAAAGATTATAAAATTAAGGTAGAATAATAATAATAAAAGCAGGAAAAGCAAATATTTTAAAAAACCAGAAGAGGAGGTTGAGGGAAATCCGGCGGGGGAGGGGGGAGAGAGATTGGGATTTATATATATTTTTTGTGATAATGGTGAATATAAAATTGTAAAACTTAATAAAATATATATTAAAAAAAGAAATGCGAAGTGTTGGATAGTAGAATAGAGAAGTGTCTTTTTCATGTCTCTCGTTTCCCATCTTTTAGCATGCTCATCACTGCCATTTCAAACCTGATTCCACAATCATGAAGATGAGAAACTGACTTCTTGCCAAAACCGAACGGTCAGGGCACCTTCAGGCGACAGGCACAATTGCTACATACCTTGCGATCTACAATGCACACAGGTAAATGTCGGTGTCGGCAATCAAATCCTCTTCTCTTCCTGTTGCTTAGACTACAAAAGCGGATTACTGCCTGGAAATCCGCCTAGCCCAGCGAGGGCACCTGTCTACCTGCCAGGAAAGCTCTGGACTCACCTCCGATCTTGTAGACATCTTGAAGGGGCAGGCGGAGTGGCTTATCTGTGGGGCGGGTGGGGGGCAAGATGGTATCCAGAGCTTCCAGCAGCGACACTCCGCTGGCGTTCCCTTCCTTGCGCTCCACTTTCCAGCCTTTGAACCAAGGCATCTGGAAAACAAAATGGCGGGAGTGTGGATCCAGTGGGCCTTGGGTTGGCACAGGAGAACACCTTTGCCCAACCGTATGAATCTCTCCCTCCTCACAAGGGCAGGAACTAAAGGATACAATCCTTCCTTTGCTTCCCAGAGCAATTTGAGATTATTTTATTTTAATTTATTTACACACACACATAATCCCCAGCCCATCTGGCTGGGTTTCCCCAGCCACTCTGGGTGGCTCCCAACAGAATATGAGTAAATATTAATAAAAAAGCCATCAAACATTAAAAACTTCCCCAAACAGTTAAATAAACCTTGTGGATGGAGGAGTGTTAATATATATAAAATTGTACATATGGTTGATTTGAATATGTTATTATTGATTATGTATACCCAATGTATCAGCCGCCTGGGGGTTTCACTGTTTGTGTTTTGGTTGTTGGTAAAAAATAAAAAAATAAAAACTTCCCTAAACAGGGCTGCCTTCAGATGTCTTCTAAAAGTCAGGTAGTTGTATATTTCCTTGACATCTGATGGGAGGGTGTTCCACAGGGCGGGTGCCACCACCGAGAAGGCCCTGTGCCTGGTTCCCTGTAACCTCACTTCTCGCAGGGAGGGAACCGCCAGAAGGCCCTCGGAGCTGGACCTCAGTGTCCGGGATGGACAATGGGGGTGGAGACGCTCCTTCAGGTATTATCAAGCCAGGAGAGTGAACCCTAGCAGTTCACTGCAAGATCAGCTTCTCCCATAATCTCAAGTCAATTGTGCAAAACCTGCTAAGGTCAGTTTCCCAAAGGCAAGTCACCCATTCCCCAGACTCAGCACACAAATGCCCAGTCAAACTCGGCTGGCTCAGTTGGTAGAGCACGAGACCCTTTATTAATCTCAAGGTCATGGGTTCGAGCCCCACCTTGGGCAAAAGATTCCTGCATTGCACGGGGTTGGGCTAGATGACCGCTGGGGTCCCTGCCAACTCTACAATTCTAAGATGAATTATTGGAAGGGCAGGTTTCGTCCCGAGGGAGCAAGCTTCCCTAGAATACAGCCACAGGGTTAGCTGTCTTTCTAAGATCTATAATGTGGCATTGAATCTTTGGCTTTTTGTGATTAAATAATCATTTGGAATGTTTTGTTGTGTTTTTTATTGGATTGTTAAAATGGAAAATTTAATAAATACTATTTAAAAAAGAAAGAAAAAAGAAAGCTGTCTTTGTTCCACAGATTGATTGGGATTCTGCGACTGTCACTGATTTAATACAACATAATTTTAAAAGGTTTTTATATGATTATATTGTCCTGCAATTGATTTTTATTTCTCATACTGTTACTGAGATTATTTTGGCCTGACTTTGAGATGTGTTTGATATATAGTTCTGATTTCTTTCGCAATACATCTAAACTTCCACTTTGAGATTCCTCTCCTGGATTTTTGCACCATAAATTGAGGTGGTTTTTTTTCTTCCCCGTTTTATTTTGGTATTGTACTCCAATTTTTATTTTGTACACGGCTTTGATGTTCTTTTCTATGGTACTAGATCTCAGCTTTCCGCAAAGTTCAGAAACTCTGATCTACCACATTTGATTTTTTATTTGATTTTCCGTCCATCGCTTTGAGGTCCTTTGAATGTAGTGAGATTTAAGACATCTTCTAAATAAAGAAAGCATGAACAACCATTGGAACTGCCACTGTGTAGCTTCCTTATTTACAGCCCTTACCCCCAAATCGCTCAAGGCAGCATCCATACTGCTTCCCTTCCACAACAGCCCTCTAAGGTAGGCCACACCAGTCGCCAATTCCTACCCTGTGTCCAAGTCGGGATTTGAACCCAGTTTAAGCTGTCCTCTCTCCAATGCCAGATGTTGATCGACCACATCTGCCATTATCCCTCACCCTATGTCTAAAATCCCTGGTAGAGGACAAGGATCTAGAGATCACGCTAAGCGTGGCCAAATTCTGGGCGCCTGCCATAAAACTTAGGGAACAAGCTGTGCTGCCTTAATGACCAAGGCCTTAAATGAAAATTTTAGGTTATATTTTAGTGATTAAGATTTAACTTACGTATTTTTAACTGCTGCAATATCTGTATTGTTTCTGTTATACCCAATTGCAAATTCAAATGTATCCCTATCGTGTTTTATGATTTCCCTGATATTCCATGTGACCAAAATTACTTTATTTTTCTGTGTATAGGGGTTTATTTACCAAAAAATTAGGTTTAAAATTGTGGCTCATCTTATACACGGGTAGTGCTGAGGGCTGTTCTCTTAATTTGGAGTCCCCCAAAATAGGGGGTGTCTTATATATGGGGACGTCTTATACACAGAAAAATACAGTAATTCATTCATTCATTCATTCATTCCCTGACCCTTGATCACGCTGGCTGGGGCTAATGGGAACTAGAGCTCCACAACACTTTAAATATCCTGCTAAAAACGTTTTTGTTTAAGCCAGCCACCCCAGACATATAAGTCTGACATGTTTTTAAACATGTGTTTCATAACACATAATTTTATTTTTTCTAACTGCTGCTTTTGTTTCGAAAACCCTTTAGGCTAGCCTTCCTTTCAACACCCGATTTCAGCAGCAATTTTAACGTGCGCTTTATATTTTATACTTTAGTTTCACAAGTTTGGGCACAGAGCTCCTGGTTATCGAGACCTTTGGGCCTTTTCGGTTGAGAAAGCACCCGCTGCTACGTTCCATTTGAAACGTACATTAACAAGCTAAAAAAATTAGAAGCTAATGCAACGTTTGCGTAGCAACGGAAAGAAGAGGCCTGCCGGATCAGAAGAAAGCTCCATCTCGTTGGGAATCCAGATTTCCATAGCAACCTACCAGATGTGTCTGCAAAACCCAAAAGTAGGGCAGGACAGCAACAGCCTTCCATCGTCTGCCTCCAGCAACTGGTATTAAGATACACTGCACCTCCCCCTGGAGGTTCCGTTTAAAAAAAGGTAAAGGGACCCCTGACCATTAGGTCCAGTCATGACCGACTCTGGGGTTGCGGCACTCATCTCGCTTTATTGGCAGAGGGAGCCGGCGTACAGCTTCCGGGTCATGTGGCCAGCATGACTAAGCCGCTTCTGGTGAACCAGAGCAGCGCACGGAAACGCCGTTTACCTTCCCTCCGGAGTGGTACCTATTTATCTACTTGCACTTTGACATGCTTCCGAACTGCTAGGTTGGCAGGAGCAGGGACCGAGCAACGGGAGCTCACCCCATCATGGGGATTCGAACCGCCAACCTTCTGATCGGCAAGCCCTAGGCTCAGTGCTTTAACCCTCAGCGCCACCCGCGTCCCTGGAGGTTCCGTTTACCTACCCTGAAATTTAAATGTACATTGTTTTATCAAATCCCCTAACCAATTTAGCAATTGCAAGTGTGTGAGAGACAGTAGTTAGCAGCCACCCACTCACTGATTTTCTACATCTTTAAAGGTGACTTCATTTTGAAACTGCTGTGGACATCCCCTCCCACATTTTCCTAGCCACCAAGACTCTCTGTCTTGCATCCAAGCCATGTCCTGTATTCCCTGGAGGAGGTCACGACGCATTAGCCCAGCTGTGCAGGACCGTCAAGAGGATTCACAGAAACTAATCTCCACCAACACACCAACGCTGACTTGCTGAATTTCAAGGTGGTCACATGACAGGCTCAGAGGGGTCACCTGACTAGCTTCCGCATTAAGGAAGAAGCCCCAGCCCAGCCAGGAGAAGGGAAGGGAATATAAAGAGATCTGGAGGGTGGAAAGAGAAGAGGAAAGAATAGGACCTCCACGTTTCTGAAAAGAAATGCTATTCAGAAAAACAGAGCATCTCTGTGTGAGCAGTGAAAGACAACACCATACAGGCAAAATTCAGTACCAAAATCACTTTTGCAAGTTACGCATCACAAAACCTGAACGCTTTGACCCTGCATAGGTTATGCACATAAAGCCAATTTGCACGTGTCACCTTATTATGTATAATTTATTCTGCACCCCATTTCCTTCACTGTCACTTTCCCACCAGCTTCTGAGGCAATCTGCAAGGAAAATTCAAGCTTATCTCTGCGGTCCTAAGGGCTAAGAGGTTGCATTTTTAAAACACCAAAAGGAGACATACTCAAGCCACTGGATTTTACATCTAACACCAAATTCTCCATTTGTTCATGGGACTGCAGAATCGCAGGAAACATACCCTCTTTGACCAGTGATGGCCAAACTCCAGCTGTTTTGGGACTACAATTCCCATTAGCCCTGACCACTGGCCCTGTTAGCTAGGGATGATGGGAGTTGTAGTCCAAAAACAGCTGGAGGGCCATGTTTGGCCATCACTGCTCTTAGACCAATTCTACAGCCTGCGTTTGAAGTGAGGGGAACACTCTCAGATGCAACACAAAACAGCCCGAGGAACAGATTTTCAGTGGTGATGCAAGGAATCATCCCTATTTGCTACTGAGGACTAAGCCTAGCGACCGCTTTGAGCTGGCAAGTTTCTGGTTCAAATCTATTTTGAACTCATTAAGCGGCAAGACACTAACTTCTTTAATCTCAGCCCTGCCTCTAGTCTTTCTTAATGCATCTGTTATAGCGGTCTGCCTTACAAGGTTGTTGTTGAAAGCTGCTGAGATGATGTATGTGAAGTGCTTTGAGCACATAAGAAAAGCTCTATAGAGCACTAAGTATAATAATCTCTTACAGAAATTTAAGGAACCAAGCAATTCTCTATTTATTTGCTCTTACAACCTACCTTTCCTCAAAAGAGTTGAACATAGACTACATGCGCCACTGCCACCTCCAATTTTTACCCTCAACACCCCTGGAAGTTTAGTTAGGCTGAGATACCATGAGTGGCGCAAGGTCAGCCAGTAAACTTCATGGCTGGCTAAGGATTTGAACCCAGATCTGCCCAGTCCTAGGCCAGAGTCACACCATACATACATAATTTTGTTTGTATGCCGCCTTTCCAAAGTTCAAACCACGCTCAAGGCAGCTTACAACACAAAAAAGACACATAAACAAACATAACGAAAGCAGCCAGAAGCAAAAAAAAAATGCACAAAGTAACTGAACAATTTCCATCTAAATCGTAAGATCTAAAACAGAGATACAAAAAGTTAGTATCAATAACAGCAACAACCCCATCAGCAAACATCCCTAAACGATACCCCAGCACCAAACATTTACAGCAGCATCATTCTACTCTAAAGTCCTGGCTTGCTCCCCAAAGAATTATGGGGAATGTAGTTTGTCCAGGGTGCCAAGTGTTGTACGGAGACATCTATTCCCACAAAGGCTCTCTTTCTATTCCCACATCTATTCCCACAAAGGCGCCATTATCTGAAAGACAGCCTCCTTCCTTTTAAAGACGCGTGAAATATACTCGGAGTCGAGAGTGGATTTCATGCTCTTTATTCAGCTCATAGTGGTGAGAAGGAATGGAAGTTCTCCCATAATGTCTGCTTTATATACATTATTTACACAATGGGCCCCATGTGATTGGCTAATTCCGGGATTCTCCTGTAGGCCAATCAGGTTGCGGGTTCACTTCCATCTGGAGCTGGATTGGATGGCTCCTGTGGACCAATCAGACTGCAGCATTCTGGGTCCTATTGTTCTAGGACCAATCAGACTGCTGCATTTTGGATCCTATTGTTCTAGGACCAATCAGACTGCTGCATTCTGGATCCTATTGTTCTAGGACCAACCAGACTGCTGCATTCTGGATCCTATTGTTCTAGGACCAATCAGACTGCTGCATTTTGGATCCTATTCAACTCAGTACATAACAACGCGTGTGAAAATCAGCGGAGGGGATACTCTTGGTACTGCCACTGCCTTCTGATGTTTTTGGGGAGGTGACAGTCCAGCAGAGGTCACACTCTCAGGACCACAATCCCTCAAGAACCACCTCTCCCCATATGAACCAACCCAGACCCCGATATTATCATGAGGCCCTTCTTCATGTGCCCCCTCCAATAGGTGTCTGAAGGGTGGCAACACAAGAACAGGGCCTCTTCTGTGGTGGCTCCCCGTTTCTGGAATGCTCTCCCCAAGGAGGCTCGCCTGGCGCCTTCATTACATATCTTTAGGCACCAAGTGAAAACTTCCCTCTTTAGGCCTTAGGCCTTTAACTATCTGTGTGGCCTTTCAGAAATAGGCAGGGTGCTTTCAATGTATTCCTTTTTCGTCTCGGTTTAATATAACTATTTTTTGGGAAGGGGGTTGTCTGTTTGGTTATGCACTTTAGGACCCACCCTATTCTCCTGAATGAGATCTGTTTTGACTTGACGTATTTTTAAGTTGCTGGGACCCTCACAGAGGAGGACAAGTAAAAAAATGTATTTATTAAATTTCAGTAAGCCCAGAGACTCACAAATGTTGGAGGAACTGAAAACCGTGAGAAGCTGTGGAGTTACAAACTGATGCAGAGAATAAAATAGCTTACTAGGGAAATGCTGAAGTCGCCCTTTGGGGTCAATTTTTTACGGTAGACCAAATCTCAGTTGTACGGGTGTATGTATATATCTCAATTTTAACTCATGAGCTATTGCTGCTATCTGCTCCAATTGTATACAGTGGTACCTAAGGTTACATACGCTTCAGGTTACAGACGCTTCAGGTTACAGACTCTGCTAATCCAGAAACAGTGCTTCAGGTTAAGAACAGCTTCAGGATAAGAACAGAAATCGTGCTCTGGCGGCGCGGCGGCAGCGGGAGGCCCCATTAGCTAAAGTGGTGCTTCAGGTTAAGAACAGCTTCAGGTTAAGAACGGACCTCCGGAACGAATTAAGTACTTAACCCGAGGTACCACTGTATTTTATCTTTACGAACGCTGTTTTTATTGTGTTATGTTATGTGAGCTGGTCTTTGACCGTAATAAATGATCTAGCATCTAGCAAACTGATGCAGGAACAAGAGCAAGACAGAGTGATCACTTTCTTGGCTAGACAAAGCCCCAGTTCATACTTTTCAAAATCCTGCCCCCCCAAAAATGTGGAACATCTCATCGCTATATCCACATGATGCCCCAGTCCTCCAGAAGACCCTCACATGCCTGTTCTTTCCCTAAAAAGGGAGGAAAGGAATTCCTTCCCAGGAAATGGACATCGATGTGGATGCCTCAGCACAATACAGTGGTACCTCGGTTTTCGAGCGTCTTGGAAGCCAAACATCTCAGAACCCCAAATGCTTCCGTTTCTGAACATACCTCAGAAGTCAAACAGCTTCCACTGCATTCCCCCCCCCCCAATTTTCTCCATTGACTTTGTAAACCGCCCTTTGCGCCTCGGTTGTCAAACGTTTCGGAAGTCGAACGGTCTTCTGGAACGGATTGCGTTCAACAACTGAGGTACCCCATACAACTGTAGAGGTGTACATTATCTATCTATCCATTTCAGTTTCTCTCAATTTCCCACTCTGAATTTGAGCTCCCACATTTCTGCATCCTCACAAAATATTTGTCAGGTGTGCATTCCTCCTCCTAACATATGTGGTTCTGCTGCATCGAAAAGTTCTAGGAAGTGCAATTTTTTTATTAAAAAAAAAAGATTGTAGGGGGGGCTCAGCTTTCAATCACAAGCCCAGCCACGCCCCACTAGACACAGATTTGCAACAACATACTGCTGCCCCGTCTCGCTTGACCTCCATATTTAGGAAGTATAAATTCCAAAATGACGTCACCCTGTTTTCCCCAAACCTATTTTAAATTAGATTGTTCAGTGTCATCTCTCCAGCACTGGCAGCTGCCGACATTCAGCTGTCTGGGCTTTCGGTACACTGATTAAAATAATTGGCTAGGAAAGCTTTTAACAGGCAGTGGCAAACGATTACTTGTTTGGTTTGCAGAGTGCTACACGACCGGTGCTGGGCCTGCCCTCACAATAACTCTGTGAACTCAGCCACCATTATTCCCATTTTACAGACATTGCAACTGAGGCCGAGGGGCGCAGCCGGACAGCAGCTTCTTCTGCTCCCAGATACAACCCAGAATAAAGGCTGCGTGGTCATCAGAATAATCATCTTTCACATCATAGTATTTAAGTAGCTATTTAAGCCTCCTTTAGTGGAGAAAGGGGCTCTCTCTGATGCTCGGATTAATGCACTAGTTTTACTGGTATGCAAACTGCTCTGGGAACCTTTTCCAGCTGAATAGCAGGCTTTTTCGGCTGTGGCTCCGATCTGGTGGAACGCTCTGTCACGAGAGACTAGGGCCCTGCGGGAATTGACATCTTTCCGCAGGCCCTGCAAGATGGAGCTGTTCCACCTGGCCTTTGGCCAGGGCACAACCTGACCCCCTCCTTTGGCAATCCTCACAGAGCCCAATGGTTGCCATTAATCTGATTTGAACTGATTTTATAATGAAATGATTTTAGAATGTTGTATCATTTTACTGTTGTTAGCCGCTCTGAGCCCGGCTTCGGCTGGGGAGCGTGGGATATAAATAAAATGTTATTTTTATTATTATTATTATTATTATTATTATTGCTTTGAATCAATAAACGAAAAACTTAAGTAGTAGTACAGGCCAGGCCATAAACCCTTTATCTTGTTAAGAACTAGGCCTTAGGTAAAGGGACCCCTGACCATTAGGTCCAGTCGTGGCCGACTCTGGGGTTGCGGTGCTCATCTCGCTTTATTGGCCGAGGGAGCCAGCGTACAGCTTCCGGATCATGTGGCCAGCATGACTAAGCTGCTTCTGGAGAACCAGAGCAGCGCACGGAAACGCCGTTTAGCTTCCCGCCGGAGCGGTACCTATTTATCTACTTGCACTTTGACGTCCTTCTGAACTGCTAGATTGGCAGGAGCAGGGACCGAGCAACGGGAGCTCACGCCATCGCGGGGATTCAAACTGCCGACCTTCTGATCAGCAAGTCCTAGGCTCCGTGGTTTAACCCACAGCGCCATCCGCGTCCTTAGTCATCCCAAAAAGAAATTATACAGGTTACAACTCCAGCACTGACGGCAAGTGGTGCCCCAAAGTTATGTTTTCCAAACTTTTTAGCCTCAGAGAACCCTTTGTGCATTGATTGGTCCAATAAAAAACAATTGAAAGATGGCGGCAGAAACTCAAGGATTACAGGACATGCTTGATTCACGCTCATATTGAGTAACGACTAGGTTTTCTGGGTCTGGTTGCCCCCCTGCATAAATGGACGGCTCATCCACTTTCGCTGGGCCCAGCCGCCACAATTAAGACGGCTACCACCCTCAGAAAGAACCCTTTCGATGTCAGCAGGCAGCGCCAACCATTGGCTCCCAGTACGTTTCCAAGCACTATTCAAAGCGTTGGTGTTGACATTTAAAGCCCTAAATGGCCTCAGTCCAGTATATCTGAAGGAGCGTCTCCACCCCCATCGTTCTTCCCGGACACCGAGGTCCAGCTCCGAGGGCCTTCTGGTGGTTCCCTCATTGCGAGAAGCAAAGCTACAGGGAACCAGGCAGAAGGCCTTCTTGGTAGTGGCACCCGCCCTGTGGAACGCCCTCCCTTCAGGTGTCAAAGAGATAAGCAACTACCTGACATTTAGAAGACACCTGAAGGGAGGGCGTTCAGGGAAGTTTTTAATGTGTGACATTCTAATGTATTTTTAATCTTTGTTGGAAACCGCCCAGAGTGGCTGGGGAGACCCATCCAGATGGGCGGGGTACAAATAAATTTATTATTATTATCATCATCATCATCATCATCATCATTACAGTGGTACCTAAGGTTAAGTACTTAATTCGTTCCATGGGGCCTCCTGCTGCCGCCACGCCGCCAGAGCATGATTTCTGTTTTCATCCTGAAGCAAAGTTCTTAACCCAAGGTACTATTTCTGGGTTAGCGGAGTCTGTAACCTGAAGTGTCTGTAACCTGAAGCATATGTAACCTGAGGTACCACTGTATTATTATTGGACTAGCAAGCCATCCTGTAGAATTCTATCCGCGATATTTTATCTGCCCAAGGAGAACGAATTTCAGGAAGCAGAAAGCCGTGTTGAAAAATACAACTTTCAAGCAGCCAAAATGGCCCCCCAAATGGCAACTAAGCATCCTTAACCCTGGTTTAAGGAGCCATTTGGCACCTAGCTTATATATACGAGTTTCTAACACTGCCTAGGCTCCACCTGGCCTGCCTTAAGACTCCCTCTTCAAGCCAACCTTTCTCGTATTCGCAACTGGACCTCTCTGTCCCTGGGAGATGACGAGAGAGGAGCTTCTCCAGCGTTGACCAGACCCAACTGGAGCTGCAAACCTCATGTGAACATATCCTAGCACCGCCCACCAGATACTTACGTTGGGAGACGGCTCCAGCATGTTATCGCCGTGCCAGCCAGAGATGGGCACAAAGGGAACGGTCGCTGGGTTGTAGCCGATCTTCTTGATGTAGGCGCTGACTTCCTTGACGATCTCATCGTAGCGCTTCTCGCTGTACGGCGGCTCCGTGGAGTCCATCTTGTTAATGCCCACGATGAGCTGCTTGACGCCCAGGGTGTACGCCAGGAGGGCGTGTTCGCGGGTCTGGCCGTTTTTGGAGATGCCGGCCTCAAACTCGCCTACCCCAGCCGCCACAATCAAGACGGCACAGTCGGCCTGCAGGGAAACAAGGCACACGCTTAGGAGCGTGATGGTTTTCGCATGACAGTTTGCAAAACGTCACAGGAGGATTTCCCCGTTCCACTTTCTCCTCCATTTCTCGTTTCTTCCCCCCAATCTTAAGTTCCACTTTTCCACATCGGCTCACAATTTTTTAAACAAGTCCTCGTGAAACTTTTATCAGCGTTTTGTAAAGTAAAATTTAAAAACAGCATCAAGCATTTTAGTGCAAACGTCTCCCAATGTGCACTTTTTTTGTCAAGCAATATACAGCGGTACCTCAGTTTTCGAACATCTCCATTGACGAACGTTTCGGTTTCTGAACGCCGTAAACCCGGAAGTAAATGCTATGGTTTTCAAACTCGTCTCAAAAAGGCCATGCGGCTTCCACATTGAGTTTTCCATATTTATTGAAGTTTCCATACTGAGTTTTGAACGTTTCAGAACTCGAACGGTCTTCCAGAACAGATTACGTTTGAAAACCGAGATAACCAATGTATTGCATTTTTAAGTACATTTCCCATTTCTAAGCACTGTACAGGCAGCGACCGATTTGCACTGATCTGCATGCAACTGACCGGTGCAAACAACTGGTGTTTGGGCCCCTTTTGAAAGAAAGCAGAGCTGGGCCAGAACAAGGTGGGTTTTTTGCACTCTGCCGCCATGTGCAAGGGCCGGGAACAGAACTCTCATGCAAAAGGGTCGCCACCTGTACATAAAAACAATCCACTGTACAATAAAACAATAATAATTCATCACAAAACCACACTAAAGGCCTTAAGACGCCTGCTGGAGTAAGAATGCCTTTGTCATTTGCTGGAAGTTCAGCAAGGAGGGGGGTCTGCCTAATTTCAGGTGGGAGGGAGTTCTGCAAGCCGAGGCTCACTATACTGAATGCACAGCCAATTTCAGCACACATTTGTTTGGATTGCAGACCTGCATTACAAAATTTGGAGGGGTGCGAGTTTCAAAAGATGACTGTGTTTCGGTTCATGTACTGTCTTATAAAGCAGATGGTGGGGGCGAAGAGAGCCACTTGCAGGAAAAGGTAGAATTTAACCACAATAAGTAAATAAACAAACTACATGTCTTGGGATACAGCAGCACCCCCTGAGATTTCCTAAACAAAACAGGTACATATTGGGCTCCAAATATCCCATCTTCCCTTCCAATATTGTAACTCAACAAGTTCTATGAACTGTTGGCTTGATACCTGAAAACTGATAGTGCCATCTGCTCCTATAAATACTTGATGGCTCCTTTAGGGAGTTCGTCCTTTTTTACTCCCAGGAAAGCAGGGAGGGGAGAGCACGCTCCAAATGCATTTCTAAAAATTTCTACGGCCCCTTTCAAACGCACAAAGCATGCTAGCTTCGCCATTTGGCCAGCCAGAGTGCAAAGGTAGACCGGGTTCCTAGGACTTCCATTTAAAAAAAAATCCAGGTCACACTGTTCTGCTGCCAAGGACCCATGCAGGAAAACAGGATGTTGGCGCTGTGCTGGCGCTCAGGGAACGACCCAAAGGTACCCCCTGCCCTGCGATGAACAGCCTCCCCTTTCTCACCTGCGAAGTCCCCGTGATCATGTTCTTGATGAAATCCCGGTGCCCGGGGGCGTCAATGATGGTGATGTAGTACTTGGTGGTCTCAAACTTCCAGAGAGAGATGTCAATGGTGATCCCTCGCTCACGCTCAGCCTTCAGCTTGTCCAGCACCCAGGCGTACTTGAAGGAGCCTTTCCCCATCTAACAGGTTGGAGAAAGAGGGGAGAAGTTTTTGTAAGGGCTTTAGTGAGGAGATTTCACCCCTCCCATATCCAAGAATCTCCTGATGAGTCTGGTGATTTTCCAGAGAGGAGGGGCAGTGTTCTGCTCTCTACTTATTCTGCTCCAGCACCACATCAAAGAGTCAGTGTGTTGGAGAGAGAGAGAGACTGAGTGTTAAGAGATCGTGTGTATAGATAAGGTTGTTGCTAAGAGCAGCTGCAGACACTCAGTGGAACTCAGCATTTTCGTTTAGACCTCATTTAGCTCCGTATATAGTTGTATATTATAGTTGTAGATAGAATAAAGAAGATATTCTACAGAGCTGCTCTCCGAGTCGTTTATGCTCTGCTGTACTCTGCTATACTCTGCTGTGCAACGACTGTCTTCTTGTGGAAGTGAATCCGGTGCTCACAACTCTAAGCTGTGAGTCCACAGCACTTTGACCTGTTCCTGTGCAGAAGGTGGTCTCTGGAAGTGCTACCCAGCTCGCCTGGCCCAGTCGGGGGTGAAGTGGATGAGTCCAGTCCGTGGCACTGGCTCAAGGGCGATGCTGACATCTAGCTCAGTTAGTTAGAACATGGTGCTGATGATGCCAAGGTTGCAGGTTCAATCCCCCTATGGGACAAGTGCATATTCCTGCATTACAGGGGGTTGGACTAGATGATCCTCAAGGTCCCTTCCAACTCTAAAATTCTATGAAAAATCCAAGTGCAATTAATTATTCTTATTCTTATTAATATACCCCGCCCATCTGACTGGGTTGCCCCAACCACTCTGGGCAGCTTCCAATATATATAAAAACATAATAAAACATTGCAGATTAAAAGGCTTTCCTATACAGAGAATGCTATTGAGAATGTTGTGATTTATGGGGCAGAGGGGAGGGATCAGTCTGCATAATAATAATAATAATAATAATAATAATAAATTTTCTTTATACCCCGCCCTCCCCGGCCAGAGCCAGGCTCAGGGCGGCTAACACCAATAAAATCACAGTAAAAAAAAGTGATGGGGGGAAAACACCTAATTTAAAATACAGGTTAAAATGCAATTTAAAATGCAGCCTCATTTTAAAAGTAGCCAATAAATCAAGACCATAAGGGGAGGGAAACATAAGGGTCAGACTGAGTCCAAACCAAAGGCCAGGCAGAATAGCTCTGTCTTGCAGGCCCTGCAGAAAGATGTCAAGTCCCGCAGGGCCCTAGTCTCTTGTGACAGAGCGTTCCACCAAGTCGGGGCCAGTACTGAAAAGGCCCTGGCCCTAGTTGAGACCAATCTAACCACCTTGCGACTTGGGACCTCCAAAATGTTGTTATTTGTGGACCTTAAGGTCCTTTGTGGGGCATACCAGGAGAGGCGGTCCCGTAGGTACGTGGGTCCTAGGCCACATAGGGCTTTAAAGGTCAAAACCAGCACCTTAAACCTGACCCTGTACTCCACCGGGAGCCAGTGCAGTTGGTAAAGCACTGAATGAACGTGATCCTGCAGCAAGGACCCCATAAGGAGGCTCGCCGTGGCATTCTGCACCCGCTGGAGTTTCTGGGTCAGCTTCAAGGCCAGCCCCGCGTAAAGCGAGTTACAATAATCAAGCCTGGAGGTGACCATCACATGGATCACTGTGGCCAGATCAGGGCGAGAAAGGGACCAACTGCTTAATACGGCGGAGATGGAAAAATGCCACCTTTGCTGTGGCTGCAACCTGTGCCTCCATGGAAAGGGAGGTGTCGAAGGTTACACCCAAGCTCTTGGCAGAATGCGCTGGCACTAATTGAGCCCCCGCAAGAGATGGGAGTTGATGCCCCAAACCCCTTCCAATTCTTGGGCTCCTGTATCTGTGGGGGTTTGAAAGTACAGTCCAACCTTGGTTCCCGAACACCTCCATTTTGGAACGTTTTGGCTCCCAAACGCTGAAAACCCGGAAGTACCGTATTTTTCGCTCCATAAGACGCACTTTTTCCCTCCTAAAAAGTAAGGGGAAATGTGTCTGCATCTTATGGAGCAAATGCAGGGGGGAGGCAGGCAGGAAAAGCCCCCAAGAGCCGCACACAATCTCCGCAAGGCTCTTGCGGGCTTTTCCCCAGGAGGGAGAAGGGACTGACGCGGCCAGTCAGTCCCTTCTTCCTCCTCGTAGAAAAGCCTGCAGGAGCCGCACGCTCCTTAAAGGGTGCGCGGCTCCTGTGGGCTTTTGCGGGAGGTGGGGCTTCTGCCATAGCCTTGCGCAGCCCTAGGGAAGCCGGAGGGGCTTTAGCTGCGCTCAGCCCCTCCGGCCAGGAGAGGCTGCACGCGGCCAAAGAGGAAGCCAAGACAGAGAGCAGGATGGATCCCGCTCGCTGTCTTGGCTTCTTTGCTCTTTGAGGCTGGGGGGGAGGATCATATTTTTTTTCTTGATTTCCCCCTCTAAAAACTAGGTGTGCCTTATGGTCTGGTGCGCCTTATGGAGCGAAAAATACGGTAACTGCTCCGGTTTTGGAACGAACGGCTTCCGAGCTGCATTTTTCTCCCCTCCCCCCCATTGGTCCTTGGAACGGATTAAGTTTGAAAACTGAGAGAGAGCAAACTTGCCAAATTGGTCCCTAGGCCTAGGCAGCAGTTATGGATGGTTTTTTCAAGCACCACAATTAAGGAGGAACTCGCCAAAACGCATTTTGAGCACCTTTGCGCCACTGCCATTCTAGGATAACAAGGGAGGCGTTCATGAAGAGTTCCTATTTTTCTAGAAAAACAGCAGTGCTTAAGAGCTTAAGAAAAGATGGAGGGACCTAGTCCACCACCCTCTTCTGGCAGTGGCCAACCAGATGCCTAAGGGAAGCCCGTGTGATGCCTACAGAACATTTCCTGTAATGCTCTTCCAGTCTCTGGCTGCTAAGCTGTTGAAACCTCTTCCGACCTTTGAACCAACAACCTGGGAATGTTGTCAAATGCTTTCACCGGTAGGATCTGTTCATGATGAGCAACAACCTACAAGGTCCCCAGCAGTAACCACCCAGGGTCAAAGGCTGGGTTAGGGTGTCCATGTGTCCTGCATTGCAGAAGACAGTTCTCTATCTCATGGGCAGGCAAACTAAGGCCCACTGGCCAGATCCGGCCCAATCGCCTTCTAAATCCGGCCCACGGATTGTCAGGGGATCAGCGTGTTTTTACGTGGGTAGAATGTGTCCTTTTATTTAATATGCATCTCTGGGTTATTTGTGGGGCCTGCCTGGTGTTTTTACATGAGTAGAATTTTGTGCTTTTATTTAAAATGCATCTCTGGATTATTTGTGGGGCATAGGCATTCGTTCATTTCCCCCCCCCAAAAAAAAATATATAGTCCGGCCCCCCACAAGGTCTGAAGGACAGTGGACCAGCCCCCTGCTGAAAAAGCTTGCTGCCCCTGCTCTATCTGAAGGTTTTCCCCTATTTTTCAAGCTGTAGGGTCAGAGTCTGTTTGCAAGATTAAAAAACAACAATTTAAGAAGGGACAGCAGGGGCTTTGAGGGTGCCCATCAAGGAGTTACCGTATTTTCCCCTCTATTACACGCAGATTTTTTCTCCTAAAAAGGAAGGGGAAATGTCTGTGCGTGTTATAGAGCGAATGTGTGGTCCCTGGAGCCAAAAAATCAGGCAAAAATCAAACCGCGCTTCAGGGAAACCTGAAAAGAGGAAGCGGCTGCTTTCCTGCATTCTGCCTCAGGGTCTTACTGCCCACCCTGCTCTGTTTCCTTGCTGTGTTTGCTCAAACGGAACAAAGAGCAGGGAAAGCCCCTCCCCTCCAGGCAAGCAGAGGGGAAAGCAGAGGTCTTTCCTTCTAATTCCTCTCCGTGCTCCTCGCAGGCAGCCAGAAAACATGCAGGAGGAGAGAGAAAGCTGGCTTCGGTTTGTGGAAACTTTTGCCTTTCTTTCCTCCCTCCCGTAAAATCCCTCTCCTGCTTTCTTAGCCAGCTGCTTCTCTGCACACCCCTCTCATGTCCCTTCTTTGTTTTTCCTTCGCTCCCCACTTAAAATGTGGTTAAAAAGCATGGATCCACATGGATCCTCAGGATCTTTGCATTGGGTCACCCCAAATTCACCATCAGATCACATAGCATGTCCATGGCTACAGCCTGCCCCCAAAAAATCACGCACCCACTGTTGCCTGGGGCTGCAATGGTGCAAAAATGTGGTTACAAAGCATGGATCCACAGGGATTCTCAGGATCTTTGCATTGGGTCACCCCAAATTCACCATCAGATCACATAGCATGTCCATGGCTACAGCCTGCACCCAAAAAATCACGCACCCACTGTTGCCTGGGGCTGCAATGGTGCAAAAACGTGGTTACAAAGCATGGATCCACAGGAATTCTCAGGATTTTTGCATTGGGTCACCCCAAATTCACCATCAGATCACATGTCTGTGGCCACAGCATGAAGCACAAAAATGATACATCCACTGTTTCATTCAGAATGTTTTTCCCCTTGTTTTCCTCCTCTAAAAACGATGTGCGTGTTATGGTCAGGTGCGTGTTATAGAGCGAAAAATACGGTAGTTCTCTGGGACCCCACCACCACCACCACCACCACCACCATGAACTATAATCTTGAGGTCCCCAGCTTTCATTTTTTTAATAACTTAAGTTTCTAGCATCTGTAGATTCTGAGATATGAGGGGAAATGGACAAGCATTTATTTTCTCATCATTATTTGTGGAAGTGGAGATAACTAGCCTTCTGCATTTTCCTTCGCCCTCCACCCCTTGGAAAAATTCCTGCAAACACCCAAAGTTATTCACCTGGAGAGCAGCTCAAGCAGGTATACAGGTTACCTGGCTCAGTCCTTCCCACTATGATGAGCTGTGCTGCACCTCCATTTAAATCTTATCAGTGCTCTCCAAATTCACATCCGCACATCTAAATTAGTGTGTGCACACCTGTGCTTTAGTGATGTGCTTTCCTCTTTTTTGGGCAACAGGTGAGGCTGCTGCTAACCAGCTGCACCAAGTCTGGGCAGCTACAGGAAATGTCGGTCCAAGCCACATGTTAAAACTACACAATCAGCTCAAGACAATGTACAATAAAAAACAGCTTTAACCCCCCCCCCCCAAAAAAGCAGATATATTTAAAGCAACGATACAGAATAGGCACTGATGGCAGAGACCCATTCACTCGTCTGGGAAAGCCTGTCAGAACAAAAATGCCTTCAGTTGTTTTCGGAAAGGGCGTCTGTCATATTGGGACAGGAATGCCATTCCACAGAATATGGTCAGTAGCAACACTAAAAAGCCCTGCTTCGAGTTAATTGCAATTGCTAGTGTCTAAGAGATTAAAAGATGCCTGCTTCTTGGGAGAAAAGCAATGACAAACTGAGACAGCATCTTAAAAAGCAGAGACATCACCTTGCCAACAAAGGTCTGTGTACATAAAGCTATGGTTTTCCCAGTAGTGATGTATGGAAGTGAGAGCTGGACCATAAAGAAGACCGGTCGCCGAAGAATTGATGCTTTTGAATTCTGGTGCTGGAGGAGACTCTTGAGAGTCCCATGGACTGCAAGAAGATCAAACCTAGATGGTCATCTAACCTCTGCTTAAAAACCTCCAGTGGAGGAAAGAAGCTGGAGTTATTCTGTAGCCGTGATAAGAGTCCCTGAGGCAGACATCACACCATATCCGATTAATTAATAAAACTTGCTTTGTTCTCCTAAATCGGATGCCTGTCACCTTTGAGGAATAACCTGCCCAGTTTTCCTGCTGCAGTTAGGCCAGAAAGCTGCATAATGCCATATTTCCTTCCATTCTCCCCATCGAAACTTCCCTATATTCCAACTCTCTATATGTTCTGTAGGGTTTTAGTTCTACAGTGCTTGGAGAGCAATTTGATCCTGCAGTTTATACATCTTCTAAATATTCTGCACCCCAAGCAATCACAACTCTGTGCTCAGGAACCAGGATGAACCATACGCTCCGAAAAAGATTTGCACATATTTGCTTATTTTCCATAAATTATTATTCTCCGCCCTCTGCAGCACAACACACAACCCTACACCTGTTTAACTATCTCACATTTAGACCAGAATGCCACAGAGTGGACTGCAATATCACAAGGTAATTAATCATTTTATTACATAAACAACAACAACCCGATTGCCAGAACAATTAACTGAACCTTGAAGAATCAAACCAGAATAAACCAACATTATTGGGCTGGGAGTACAACCTTGATTCTGAATACATAGCATCCATAATATATTTTAAAAAATACTTTTGTTCAGGGAGTTGCTGGAATTAATCTGTTCCTTGCATTCAGCAGACCCAGTGTGACAGGTGGGCAGAGAAGGACAGATCCTGACCTGCAATTAACAAGGGTTTTCCTTCCAGAGAAGCACCATGACCCCCATCCCACACAACCCAATGACGATGATGACGACGATTTATCAAGATGACTAATCAGCCCATCTAGCCCCCGCAGCCGTCAAAATTGGTACATTCCAGCTGAAAAAATGGACTGCGCCGAAACTTGCTGCATCATGTTATGAGTGCATGACAAGCCTCTATTTAGCAAAATGCCTTTGCTCCTCTTTTCATCTGCCTATATTCGATTACCCGCAGAGATCGTGGGCCAAAAGAGGAAGAAAAAGGCCGTATTTTCTAGCCTAGCACAGTAACGGCTCTGTTGCAGAACTCGATACATCTCGAATTGGCTGGGCAGGAGGAGAAGTCATATTGTTTAAGGCCACAAAGGATGGGTTTCATTTTTTTAAGAGAGAGAAAGCCTTCTGAACTGCTATCTTCTGTTCCATAACCCAAAGGACCCTCTTCCATTACGTTAGCTCTCTAAAACAAAACAAAACCCCAGTTAAGCAGCACCTTTGAAAAATCTTATTAGAGCCAGACTCCATTTCCTACCAAAGCAATCACATGGAAAGGAATACCCTGGCCACACACTGCCTTGCATCAGAAAATGGAGGCTGAGAGCACAGAGTCAATTGGCTATTAATAGCAGTTTCACGTCCCTCTGCATATTTCTGCCGTGCCAGCGAAGGTGCCACAAGGCTTGCCTGGCTGATTCAAAGAAACGGCAGCTTATTTTAGAAGATAGCAGACCTCGCTGCATCTCGGCAGCTGGTACAGATCTCT
>JAXCMG010000005.1:2072901-2103090 GCA_034642415.1 Podarcis siculus | reverse complement strand
AAAAAAAAAAAAAAGGTCAGAGACAATCCTCCGTGCCAAATCATCTTGTCTGCCCATGAAGATATTCTCATAGTTTATCTGTTCTATTAATTAAAACATAAATCCTGACCTCTCTTTATTTGGACAACTAACATTTCATGTGAGAGAAATCCCGTTAGATTTTTTAGAATTATCAGCTGGCAAAAAAATTGAATTGAAACCTTCGCCCCTCAAATAGTTTAACTGGGGTAAAGGTAAAGGGACCCCTGACCATTAGGTCCAGTCATAGCCGACTCTGGGGTTGTGGCGCTCATCTCGCTTTATTGGCCGATAGAGCCGGCGTACAGCTTCCGTGTCATGTGGCCAGCATGACTAAGCCGCTTCTGGCGAACCAGAGCAGCGCATGGAAACGCCGTTTACCTTCCCGCCAGAGTGGTACCTATTTATCTACTTGCACTTGACGTGCTTTCGAACTACTAGGTTGGCAGGAGCAGGGACCCAGCAACGGGAGCTCACCCCGTTGCGGGGATTCAAACCACTAACCTTCTGATCAGCAAGTCCTAGGCTCTGTGGTTTAACCCACAGCACCACCCGCATCCCTGGGGTGGGAGCCAATAAAACCAGCCCAAATGGGAACTCTTAGAATGTTTCCAAAAGATGCTCAAATCTACTTTGAAGCATCTCCAAAGGAAGAATGTGCCATAGGTGAGAGGATATCCACCACCCCCATACACAGAAAGGCTTGAGATAATCATGAACCAATTGTCCCTGCCCTTATTAGGTTGCCGGACATATCAGAACCCCACAGATATGATAAAGGGATTATATCGAATAAGCATGAACGCACCGTACGAAAAAGTTGGAATAGTTAAACAGAGAGGGAGCTTGCCGTGGATGTAAACAACCAAGGTGGGTGCACTGAGAATGCAGCAATGGGAAGGGTGATGAAATAAACACACACAAAATGGAAGAATGGCTTAGGATACTAATCTCAGTGCTCGAGAAGGTGAAAGAGTCAGGAAAGCCGGGGTGCTTTTTGACACTTGTGCATTTTGTTCCGTATTAAGCCCTTTGGTCCCAACGGTTCAGGGACCAAAGGCAATTTGCAGCTGATCTATGGGCCCATCAAGACATTAAGGAATCTGCCCTTGGAAATAATATGCCCAGTATATTTGAGGGAACAGTCAAGAAGGTGTCATTAAAAGAGAATTTATTGTGATCCCTCTCTTGGTTCTTATATAAGGAGTCGGGATATGCGGCTGTGGGCAGTAACAAGCGTCGTCGTGAAATGGCGTCGCTTTTTCCTAAAGAGGAAATTTTTTGGCCTCTTTGGTGCAGAACTTTGCAAAAGCAGGACGAAAAGAAACAAGGCCTGTTCATAAACATGTTGTCATTCTGCTTCCAAAACACATGCATAATTAAATAACCATGCACCAACACGGGAAAGTATTCTATGATCCACTTAGAATATGCAAAGTGCTGGACTTTCCACACGCCGGCCTATTCTGCATAATTTATTCTGCTTCTACGAAGGAACAGGGACATCGGTCCCTGAGCTCTGATGTCTCAATCCACTCTGTCAAACCGCTAAGATTTTTGCAGTGCTTAGATTATTTCAATGCCTGTCTTAAGGGCTGAAAACTTGCTAAGTTGTTGTAACGAAGAAAACACAGCTGAATTTTGTTGAATTTACAGCCCACCATCAAGCTCCATTCTTACACGGTGCAATCAAAGATTAGTGATCTGCTTTGTTTTGATGGTCGCCTGGGTGGCGCTGCGGGTTAAACCACAGAGCCTAGGACTTGCCAATCAGAAGGTCGGTGGTTCGAATCCCCGCCGTTGCTCGGTCCCTGCTCCTGCCAACCTAGCAGTTCGAAAGCACCTCAAAGTGCAAGTAGATAAATAGATACAGCTCCGGTGAGAAGGTAAACGGTGTTTCCATGCACTGCTCTGGTTCGCCAGAAGCGGCTTAGTCATGCTGGCCACATGACCCGGAAGCTGTACGCCGGCTCCCTCGGCCAATAAAGCGAGATGAACGCCGCAACCCCAGAGTCGTCCATGACTGGACCTAATGGTCAGGGGTCCCTTTACCTTTACCTACCTATTTGTTACCTGCAAAAGTAGGAAATAGATGGGAAGGGGATGTCTGGGAGGAACAGGGAACGAGCTTCCTGCAGTACCCTCACCACCCAGGTGAGAATCAGGGCAAAAATTGCCCTCTTTTCCACCAGTCCCTGCCCCACAGACAAACACCTTGCAAATCCCTTTGGGGATCCCAATTTCTTGCCTATACAGCTCATGTTACCCAGCAGGCAATTTATAGTTCTAACTCTGACTGGCCTTACAATAACCTTGCAAGGTAGGCCAACAGCCTCACACAGTTTACATTTTTTACTAGAAGCCCCCACAATCTACCAAAGAACTGTAAATTTATAGCACAGGTGTGCATAGTGAGGAACTCATGCTGCAGCCGTGCGGATGTCGTTGGGACCACAACTCCCATCATACCTTGCTGCCTGGGGCTGCTGGGAGTTGTAGTGCCAACATCTAAAGCGGTGATGGCCAAACTTGGCCCTCCAGCTGTTTGGGGACTACAACTCCCATCATCCCTAGCTAACAGGACCAGTGGTCAGGGATGATGGGAATCGTAGTCCCAAAACAGCTGGAGGGCCAAGTTTGGCCATCACTGATCTAAAGGGGTGCAAGTTCCCCAACCAGGCATTGCCATTTTCACTGCATCCTCTTGCTCTAAGAGCCCAAGGAGGGGGCCTTGTAAGATGGTCCACTGAGGGAAACGTTTATCTATATTTTTGCAAGAAATATTGCAACTAGCAAGCAATAGGAATTTGGTCAGGAAAGTGTCCCTGATAGTCCGTGCGCTGCACCCCCCCCTGCCCAAACCTAAGGTTCACCTGAGTTATTCATTATGATTATTTATATAGCACTATGAACAGGCATAAGGGACGCGGGTGGCGCTGTGGGTTAAACCACAGAGCCTAGGACTTGCCAATCAGAAGGTCGGCAGTTTGAATCCCCGCGACAGGGTGAGCTCCCGTTGCTCGGTCCCTGCTCCTGCCAACCTAGCAGTTCGAAAGCACGTCAAAGTGCAAGTAGATAAATAGGTACCGCTCTGGCGGGAAGGTAAACGGCGTTTCCGTGCGCTGCTCTGGTTTGCCAGAAGCGGCTTAGTCATGCTGGCCACATGACTCGGAGGCTGTACGCCAGCTCCCTCAACCGATAAAGCGAGATGAGCACCGCAACCCCAGAGTCAGCCACAACTGGACCTAATGGTCAGGGGTCCCTTTACCTTTACTTTACCTTTAGAGTTGGAAGGGAACCCAAGGGGCATCTAGTCCAACCCCCAGCAATGCAGGAAACTCAGCTAAAGCATCCAGGACAGATGGCCATCCAACCTCTGCTTAAAAACCTCCAAGGAAGGAGAGTCCAAAACCTCCCAAGGGAGACCGTTCTACTGTAGAACAGCTACTACTGTCAAAAAGCTCTTCCTGATGTTTAGTAGGTCCATCTACCTCAGTACTGTCTACCCTGGCAGGCAGCGTCTCTCCAGAGTTTCAGATCGGGAGCCTTTTCCCGCATTTATCTGGAGAGGCTGAGGACTGAACCTCTGGTCCTTCTGCATGCTGAACAGACGCTCTACCGCTGAGCTAACACCCTTCCTAAGAAGCTGCCTTATACTGACTCAAACCAAAGATCCACCTGACTCAATATTGTCTACACAGGCTGGCAGCATCTCCAATTTCAACTTGAAGTTGACACTGGGAAAGGCAACAGAAGAATGATGAAAGGGACGGAGGAACGGGTAAACAGAGTAAGAATATGAGTTTGTTCCAGTTGCATGAGCTGGCAGAGGGTGGGGAGAATTAAGGGAAGCAGGTTTAATCTTTCCTGGTTTAAGCCCAGAAATAGGACACACAAGCTGAGGATGCTCAGTTAACAACCACTCTTGGGTGGTCTGTCTTACTATAGGGATGGGAAAGGACAGGGCAGAGGGGGGTTCCCTCTCACTGACCCCCTCCTCCTGGAGAAGGGAGGGGGAGACTGTAGGTAGAGAAGTGGAGAAGGTTCAGAAAGGGATTTCCTTCTTCCCTCATTTCATCTCCCCTCCCCTATAACCCCTCACCTGCTGCTCCCATTTTAAAGATGCATCACTGAGGCTAAACTCACATGCCCCGGGCGTCACAATTTATCCGTGGGCTCACATCAAACGCTAACTCCCTTCCTTCCCGCTACAGAACATCGCCAATGGATAAAGGATACTACTTTTGGCAGCAGAAAACGAAAGGAGTTCTGTGATAAAGGAATCAGCGAAACTCGAACATATCCACATAACCTGTTTCTTGAGCATCGGTCCTCAACGATTTGCACTTAAGTCAGCAGGGAGGTTTTATGATGCTGGCTGTTTACTGAGTATCCATTCTGAATTGAAGCTCAATTCCCAGCCTCTTCAGGCGGGGCTGCGAAAACTCAAAACCTTCTGACTCAAAACCTGTCAGTCAGTGTGTAGACAATCCTGATCTAGGTAGACCAATGGGCTGACTCAGCAAAAAGCACCCTAAACATACCATCTACTAGAGAATTATCAAGCAACCATGTTGATCTATTGGGAAGGGAACTCAAAACTTGGGAGAGAGCAATTTGTGATTCCTTTATGAAGGCCAAGTTGGAAGTCCAGGTGTTCCAGACAAGCTTTTTTCCAGAGCTGTTTTTTTAAGACTGGATGTTAAGGGAAGCAAAATAAAGAGGGTCAGGGGAGAGAAAAAGATGGATGCAATGGAACAAGTCAAGGAGGATGCTATGTTTATAAGAAGCGGCCATCTCTCCATCTGAGGGTTGTGCAAGAGAGGTTTCTGGTGGCCTAGACTCATTGTCCGGGGTCCAAGGTATGCTTTTTATGAAAGCAGGGGAAAGAGTGCAGTGGATACCAGTCTGGCCAAGTAACTGGACAGTTAAGACCCTCAATTCTTGGGTATCAGGAAACAGCCAGTGTTGTGAAATGGTTCAGAGTTCAGACCAGGGTTCAACTCTGCTCTCGGTCATGCGCTTCACAGGGTGATCTTGAGACAGCCTAGCCTACCTCAAAGGGGTGTTATGAAGACAAAGGTGGATTGAGGGACGATCATATAAGCTACCTTGAGCAACTTGGGGGCAGGAAGCCGGATATTAAGGTAATAACTAATAACAAAATACAGATTCAGTCAACAACAAGAACTAGAGCTGGTTGTGACATTATGCTGTGAAAGGTTCCCCACCATTCCCTGCCCCCCCGGAAGAATCTCAAGTGGGGACCATTAGAAAATGAGTTTAGGAAGAAAGCACATCTGCTCACCCAAGTTAAGATAGCCCTCTGGAGTGACCAGTTATCTTGCAGGACTTAGGTAAAGTAACATCTGCCCCACTTTTTGAGGATCTGCTACAGGATTTTCAGCACAGCTGGTGTCCTCTGGGCTCTTCTGGCTTAAATCTGAAGTGTAGCTATGCCCTAATTCAGACTATACAGGCCCATATTTATTTGGCACGGCTACCAAAGACTGTAACAGGCTCTGTCTCCTGAGCCTCTTGCCCTCAAAGGACAGCTAAGCCTAAGACAAAGATGGGGACCAGATATTTCCGGGAATTGCTGTAGCTCAGTGGAACAGCACTGGCTTCTCACGCAGAAGGTCCCTGATTCAAATCCTGGCAGAGAGAACCCCTGCCTCAAGCCCTAGACGATACTGATCTAAACAGACAAGGTATTTATTCGGCACGATTTGTCCCTAAGTTGCTTGACTACATCCACAACATCCTTTAACAGTCATGGCTTCCCTCAAGGAATCCTGGGAAATGTAGCCTGCACACGGCGCTGGGAACTATAGCTCTGTGGAGGATCTCCTAACCACCCTCAGCAACCATACAGGCAACACCAGGAACGTGCAACACAGCAACTCTGGGCATGTGCAGAATGCATTCCCCCCCCTCCAATGAGCAACTACAGTCCACTCTCTCTAAAGTAACGGCAGCCAGAATTTCCAGGTCAGGAAGCACGACAGCAGACACAGGTCACTGCCCCAGAACTGAGTTGGAGATCTGTTGATTGTTAAAGGTGCTGGAAATTGTAGTTCTGTATGGGTAAACTACAATTCCCAAGATTCTTGTGGAGGGAGGTGTCCACAGATGAGTGTTTTGTTCAAGATCAGGGTCTGACTGGTCACCTAAAGGAAAGGGAGGAATTATATTGGAAAGCAATCTCGCAGGCTTCTCAGCAGAGGGAGGCCTTGTGCATCGCGGCTATTTCATCCTTTTAACTGGTGATACCGGAGATTAAAATTAGGGGATTCTGAACCCAAAGCACACGGTCTATACTACTATTGGGCAAGTTAATCAGGGTGTAGGTGGAGAGCAGTGATTGGAAGATTCTGCATTTCAGCAGAGACCTAAACTTAAACCTTCTGACCTTTGATTGGGCTGACACTGGGTGCAGAATCTCATGGCTTCATTTGCAAAAAAAAAAAAAAAACTAGTCTGTATAGGTGAAAAAATAAGTTTGAAAGTAAGTGGGGGTGGGGAACCTGATTTGGAACTGAGCTTTAGAGTCCTACGCAGCTCATTTCCTGATACCCCTCCCTCAAACAGAATAATTAAAAAGTAAAGAAATGTACATTAAATTATGCAAAATAATTTTGCAATTCAGCACAATTCACAATTTTGCTGCTTTTGGTGCAAAGCTGACGTTTCCTAGGCAATATTTTCCCCTTCGTTATTATTATTACTCAAGAGTTGAGGTTTATTATTATTATTATTATATATTCAGGAGTGGCAATTTTGCCAAGAGCACATCATCACAAGCATTAGCCTCAGAAAAAAAGAAACAAACAAACATGATATCCAACCTACATTGCTCACGCAAAGCAAAGGGGACCTGGGACCACAAACTGAAATGCCACCAGCACAAATGCGCTACATGTTCAGGTGTGGCAGGGTAGCAAGGCCAAAGGAAGATGGGAGGCTGGGGCAGTTTACTGTTGCGGGGGCTTTCCATTGTCACCCCCTTCCCTGTTTGGGCCTATCTTGTTCGGATAACGAATCGGAAAGTTGCAAGGGGAGGCAGGCCTGGGAAATATATTGTGGCATCGTGGTGGAAGTCAGAAAAGGAACCTATGAAAAAGCACAGGAGACACAATACATAGCAAATATTCTTCTGGGTGTGAGAAGCGGTGGGCGACGACTGCTCCTATTCCATCTCGTACTCTAGTTCCAGAGGAGAGAAAAAGGAAGGGCAAACTTGAAGGTCAAATTGTACGCATGTGTGCCTTTTGAGCCTTACCTCGGCGGCTTCCTTCTCAAATTTCTCAATGGTCCTTTTGTCGATGCCCCCACATTTGTATATGAGGTGGCCGGTGGTGGTGGATTTCCCGGAGTCCACATGTCCTATGACAACAATGTTGATATGGGTCTTCTCCTTCCCCATCTTTCCTCTCCTCGGGATCGGTGATCGGCAGGCCGGCGCTTGCGGAGGGATGGAGAGCTCAGCAGCGGCTGTGACCGGGCGAGGCGGCTGCTGCAAAGAACAGTGCGAAAGAGGAGGATCAGGAGTGTCGCCAGGAGCAACAGAGGCACAACACAACAGCCAGACACGCAACTGCCACAGAGCCTTTTCCAGCCCCGGGGTGTGTGTGTGTGTGTGTTTGCGTCTTTGTCTGGGGTTTCCTGTCGCAAAGTTAAGCCTGTGCTTTAGCCCATCAGATCTATCGCTGGATAAACAGCAGGCAGAATGTAGGCCAGACAGGAGGAGGATTTTCTGTCTGCCATGGGAGAAATCCGCCCCGACTCTAGCTGGGAAAAGGAACCCCTGTTTTTTGTTTTGTTTGTGTTTTTTCCTTCTGGGTCCACCCCACTGACACCAGCGGCAACCCCATTGCGTTGCAAGCCAGAGATGCGTGCGCAACCTCCTTCTCGCCCCAAAATTGCCTTTTTTGAGAACCGGTAGCCTCTCCTAAAAACCCCTTTCCCAAAGAAGCTACGTTTGGTTCCGCCACGATTGTGCACAAAGTGTGCTTTCATTCCCACGCACCCCAGGTATATAATAATTGCAAGAACTCCCTCATTGCACCTAATCCCGTGGACTACGCTTTCCTAAACAACGGAAATGATCCCTTTCAGCTTCTGCCTTCTGGAAGAAGGTATAGGGTTATAAAGACCAGGACTAGCCGCCTGAGAAACAGTTTCTACCCAAATGCAATTTTAAACGCAGTATAAGGTGTCTCTATAGTATATTGTATTTTAAAATGGGGTTTCAGAGTTTTTAGGGGGTTTTGAATGCCTTATGTAGATTTTTCAATTTCATTGTTCTGTATGGGACAATGACAATAAAGATATCGTATCGAAAGCAGAGAGGTTTTCCTCCGTACGGGCATTCAGATCCACCCTAGGAAATTTCCCAGTAAGCTCATCTTCGCAAAGGACAATATGGTGCCCACAAATGGAAAGAGCCAGAAATAGCTGTTCAGTGTGCTTCCCTAGAGCGGCTAAACTGGAATCTGGCTGTGCGTGGAAGGATCAAGCGGTAAGGGGGGGGGGAGCTCAGCTTTCCCCCATAACACCAAGATGTAGCAGAGGCAGATCTGGAAATCTTAGGTCGATAGAAGCCAAGTCTTGTGTTTTCAGCTTTCAAAACCTTTTCACAAAGCTGCGCTACATCATCCCAAAATAAAAGAGAAAATAAAAGCCTGATTTTCAGACACTCTTGCTCCTGTGCTGGTTCTTTAAAGGGGGGGGGTTGAAATCCACCTGCCTCTCTCGCTGTAGCAAAACGTACCCCAACCGCTCAGGGAGGAGGGGCTATAATTTGGGAATATGGACTGGTTTTGCAAGCAGGCTCTGCAAATCGCACAGCCTCGGCTCGCCCAAGTTGCAAAATGTATCTCAGTGCATTAAGCCACCATATCTGGTTCTAGAAGCCTCTATGTTCATGCAACATAAAACCCCCAGCCATTTTCTGCTGCTCATTTCTGTCAAGCTGAGCAGGGATAATTCTATATATCTCCAGCTTTTGGGTTGGGGTGGGGAGGGGTGGGGGGTAAAGGGGGTGTATCTGAAGGTTGTCCCTGCCACTCTTTTGTCACACGCCACCCACATGAGGGATTGGATCAGCTAGGAAGGCATGCAGCTCTCAGCCACATCATCCCCCCCCCCCCACCGAGCCTTTTGCAAGGGGTTATTTTTAAAACCGAATGACCCAACCTATCTCAGATCCCCTGCGGAGCTAAAAACGCCGCGCAAATCCCTGCAGAGCTGAAACGAAATAAATTCTGAGAAAAAGCAATGCAAACCTGCTGCAACCCCCCTCTTTTTTTCCTTTCGCTGATTCCCCCCCCCCCAACAAAAAAACCCCACCTAATTTTCAAAAAAATCTAGGGCAATTATTATCATGATTATTTGCAAATCGTATAATCTGGCCAGGGATATGGTGGCAAGGTCAACCGGTGCGACGCAGGGAGGGTTTTTGCACCGCTCTCTCCAAGCCCCCACCTCTAAAAAAAGGGGGGGTTCAATTTCTAAATGCGAAGAAGGCCTTAAGTGTGTAGGAGGGAGGGGGGTGTCGACACAAGACAATAAAACCGGGCTGGGGGGGGGCGCGGGTTGGAATGACTGTGCAAGTTAAAAGAGAGCTGCTTGGAAGCGAGACAGAAAACAGGATCCGGACCCCAGCAAAACGACCCCCCCACCCCACCCCCGCTCAAGAGTCCGATCCACAGGCCGGTTCTGCCGGAACGCCCGCTTGGATCGCGGATGCTCCTGGCCGGCTTAACTGCCTTAGGGGTCTTCCGCCCTTGAACCCGAGCGCTTGCTTTCCCGGACCCGCTTCCACAATATCACCTGCGCAACTTGAAGGGGTGGAAATGGGGGTTTTTTTGGGGGGGGGGATTACAGATGAGAGACAAGAGACGATTCCAGACGGGAGATTGCAACGGGGAAGGGTTGGGTGGGAAAGCGCAGTTTTGCAAAGAAGCCATCGCCGCCTCGCCAAACAAATAAAACGCCCGTTATTATTGCTCTTCCTTTGCAAAAAGAAAAAAGCCTTTCCCCCCTTTTTTTTTTTGCAAAACGTTCAAAGCACCAACATTCCCCCCCCCCCAGCTTCAGTATTATTATTTTTAAAGGCTGCAGCCCACACTTTCCTCGCTGCACCTGTTCCTGCCCCCTCCCCATTTTTGCAAAGGTATCCCCCCCCAAAAAAAGAAATAAATAAAAATGGAGGGAGGGGTTTTTTGGAAATAATGGTGCGTTGTCCTTCGGCAGCAAAGCAAGCTTTCAAGACGCTCTTACCGGCAGCTGTGGTCTCAGACAGCAGAGGCTGCCAGCTTCGGCTCGGGCGGCTTTATTTCCCCGGGAGGGGGTCCACCTATTGACGGCGACGGCGCAATGCAGTCACCCCCACCCCCCCTCCTCCGGCTGCTGCTGCTCTTCCCCCCTCCCCTCCGCACTACAGCATTGCGGTACAGAGCCGGAGAAGGGAGAGGGCGGAGGGTGATGGATGGAGGAAAAGGGAGGAGGAGGGACGAGAGGGAAGAGGCTGCGGGGGAGGGAGGAGGGGATGCAGCAGGTGGAAGGAAGGATGGATGGATGGATGGAGAAAGAAAAAGGTGGAGGGAAGAGGAGAAAGAGGGAGGGATGGAGAGGAATAAATGCGGGAACAGGGCGTGATATGGATCAGCGTTAGGACGCGCCGCCAGTTTGTTATGATTCATCCCCGTTACCATCGCTTCTTATGATCTGGTGACGTTTGTTTCCTCATCTTCCACTTAGGAATCGCCCCCCCCCAGGAAATCTCTCAAAGCGATTTCACGGTGACAAAGCCATTCCATACAACATATATGAAAATAAGCACAATCCCACACGCAGCAACAATTCAGAATGATTTCATACAGGGAAAGCTATGAAAAAACGCAATTCCACGCGTAGCAAGAATTCAAAATGATAGGAAAAGCTGAAAGCACACGCAAGTACAGTGGTACCTCGGGTTACATACGCTTCAGGTTACAGATGCTTCAGGTTACAGACTCTGCTAACCCAGAAATAGTACCTCGGGTTAAGAACTTTGCTTCAGGATGAGAACAGAAATCATGCGCCTGCGGTGCGGCAGCAGCAGGAGGCCCCATTAGCTAAAGTGGTGCTTCAGGTTAAAAAGAGTTTCAGGATAAGAACGGACCTCCGGAACAAATTAAGTACTTAACCCAAGGTACCACTGTATATATGTAAAGGTAAAGGGACCCCTGACCATTAGGTCCAGTCGTGGACGACTCTGGGGTTGCGCCGCTCATCTTGCTATATTGGCCGAGGGAGCCGGCATACAGCTTCCGGGTCATGTGGCCAGCATGACTTCTGGCTTCTAGCGAACCAGAGCAGTGCACGGAAACGCCGTTTACCTTCCCGCCAGAGTGGTACCTATTTATCTACTTGCACTTTGACGTGCTTTTGAACTGCTAGGTTGGCAGGAGCTGGGACCGAGCAACGGGAGTTCACCCCGTTACGGGGATTCGAACCTCCGACCTTCTGATCGGCAAGTCCTAGGCTCTGTGGTTTAGACCACAGCTCCACCCGCGTCCCAAGTATATATGTAGCGAGAGTTTAAAACAATTTCGTACGCCAAAACTGAAAACAAGCACAATTCCATGTCTGGCAAGAATTTGAAATGATTTCACATAGGAAAACAATGCAAAACACACACACACGTTGACACAAACAATTAGAATCGATGCCATTCATACAAGTAATTCAAAACCATTTCATGTGTGAAAACATGTTCAGTAAAAATACAGGCTGGAACAGAAGTTATAGTGGTATCATCCCACGAAGGTGAATGTTGGATGGTTCAGGACAGACAAAATAAAAAGCAAAAAGTGAACAGCTCAGTCAATAGAGCAGGAGGCCCGTAATCTCAGAGCTTCCATCTTGAACCCTTCCATCTTGACAATTCTGTGATTCTAAGTCCTTTTTCCTCCATGAAGCATGTAGAATTCACTCTCCGTGATGGCGACCAACTCAGATGGCTTTTAAAGAAAGGATGAGATAAATTCACGGAGGAGGAAGCTACGAACCAGGCTTTTAAAGAAAGGATGAGATAAATTCACGGAGGAGGAAGCTACGAACCACAATGGCTGTGTGTTCTTCTTCTTTCACTGCTGGAGGCCTGGTATGCCTCTGAACAGCAGTTGCTTTGAACCCAGGGCCTTCCTTCTTCATGCAGGACAGATGAACCTCCACTGAGCTATGGCCCTCTCCCAACATACCGTGTTTTTCGCTCTATAAAACGCACTAGACCACAAGATGCACCTAGTTTTTGGAGGAGGAAAACAAGAAAAAAAATATTCTGAATCTCAGAAACCAGTACAGCAAGAGGGATCGCTGCACAGTGAAAGCAGCAATCCCTCTTGCTGTTTTCGCTTCTGGGATAGCTGCGCAGCCTGCATTCGCTCCATAAGACTCACACACATTTCCCCTTACTTTTTAGGAGGGAAAAAGTGAGTCTTATAAAGCAAAAAATACGGTATTCAGTTTCTCCAACCTTTCCTTATAGGGCTAGTTTCCCACAGAACCTGACCGCCTTCATTGCCCTCCCCTGAACTCATTCCAACTTTTCTATAGTCTTCTCGGACAGCAGGACTTGATTAGGTTGGACTAATCTGACCGTAAACTTTGGTTCTATTCATTCCGCCTAAAACTGCATTAACCTTTTATTTTTATTTTTTGCAGTTGCATCAAGCCGATGACTCACGTTCCGCTTCTAATCAGCAGAACCACATATGGAAGACTAAGGGTAGAGATCTTTCCAGATTATTTTTCACATAAGGAACAGGTGACATGCACATATCAAGAATTTAAATCGGTGTGGTCAACATGGCACAGTCAAAATAGATCACAACTCCCGTAATCCTGAACCATTTGCCATGCTGGCTTAGTCTGATGAGAGTTTCCACCCAGCAATGTCTGAAGGACTCCATAAGGACTATCCCTGACTCAGATAAATTTAACGGCATGTGGAATTCATTTTTACAATGTTTTGGTTTGTAATTACGGTCATACACAACATTTATCCTCCCAAAAAAATCTGGGTTTCACTGAATTGCTCGGCCATATCATATTATATGTCCATTTTATATGTACTAACAGTGAACTCATCAAACAGCAACAGCTCAGTAAGTAGAGAGTGAGACTCTTAATCTCAGGGTTGTGGGTTCGAGTCCCAGGTTGGGCAAGGGATTCCTGCAGGGGGTTGGACTAGATGACCCCCGAGGTCCCTTCCAACTCTACAATTCTAGGATTCTATGTGATTGTGGTGAGCTAACAGCAGGCTGCGCGGGGGATCTCAAAGTCTGCAGAGGCACAAAAAGGGGCGAGGGAATAATGAATTTTAAATTAAACACACACAGAGAGAGCAAAGCATGTTTACTGACCACAGTTTCCAAAATGGTTTAGCAATCGACCCCTCTTCCCAGGGAACTCCGGGAATTGTAGCTCTGTGAGGGGAATAGGGCACCTCCTAAGAGCTTTCAGCACCCTGAAGAAACTACACTTCCCAGAATGCTTTGGAGGGAGCCATGCCTGCTTAAAGTCATATGACATTGATTTATGTCTAGATTCAGCCCATTCAATTATTTACATAGTGCCATCATTGTAGCTGGTGCTTTAAAGAACAGCATAAACAAAAAAGATGAAGAAAGAAAGAAAGAAAGAAAGAAAGAAAGAGAAAGAAAGAAAGGGAGCTGGACTGGGGTTCACGCTCTTTGAGCTCACAATTTAAATAGAACTGGAATAAAAATGTTTCTTAAATTTGAAAATCCAACATCATTTCCTAATATGGCCTTAAAGCCAAAGACCATGTTTTTTGGATTGTGTTTTTGAATTCCACCTTTGAGTAATACACTTTTTGAAAACATTTAATATCTTAAGTGCTGAATCGTACAGAACTTACAGAACTCTTGCACATATATTTTTTTTAATGAGCTAGTTGTACTCAGACCAAACTCACTGAAGTTAGTGGACATGACTAACTTAGGTGCACTAATTTCAGTGGGTCTCCTCTGAGTACAACACCACCTCTGAAAATCCAGTATTATCTGTAACCAGGAATTCAGATTTGGAGAACGTAAAAAAAGAAAAAGAAACACATCTTAGTGAGTATCGTTGCTGTCTGCCTCTGGATATATATGCAAACACACCTGTTAAATGTATGTACAAAAGAGCCCAAGGGAAAACATTGCACTGCCCAGGATCGCTAGCAGGACTGAATCAGACCCACACAGCCGCTCCTCTTGTTTTAACAATGAAACACTGCCTGACAGCCGTGACAGTGTTATAAATAGCAGAGAACACAGTTAAAATGCAGCCCTCAGACCAGATTAATCTGGACCGGTTGGAGCTGTGTGATATGCTTTCCTTTTTAATCAAATGTTTCTGGATCATTCATGCAAGTGTTGGCCACCCCAACCCAGTGTCAAGTCAGTCTTGAATGTTATTTTTAGCATACCCTCATCTCTGCCCTTCTCTGTCTGGTGCTGGGCAGTTCCACGGGGCAGCTGCTGCAGAGAGCACTGGAGTCCTGTCGCTTTTTATGTTGCTACAGAAATACACATTGTGAGATTGCTGGAGAGAAGGAAAGGACTGACTTCTTGCAATCTTCATCCCTGCCCATCCTGACTGGTGAAAACCAGCCGGGAGGGGTTGGCCAGAAGGGTCCAGGCCGTAGGGGTCAGCAAACTTTTTCAGCAGGGGGCCGGTCCACTGTCCCTTAGACCTTGTGGGGGGCCGGACTATATTTTTTTGGGGGGGGGGGATGAACGAATTCCTTTGCCCCACAAATAACCCAGAGATGCATTTTAAATACAGTACAGTGGTACCTCTGGTTGCGAACAGGATCCGTTCCGGAGGCCCATTCGCAACATGAAAAGAACGCAACCCGCAGCGGTGCATCTGCGCACACATGGGCTGCGATTTGCCGCTTCTGCACATGCGCACGGTGTCATTTTGTGTGTCTGCGCATGCGCAAGCGGCAAAACCCAGAAGTAACCCTTTCCGGTACTTCCGGGTTGCCACGGGACGTAACCTGAAAGAACGTAACATGAACCGGATGTAACATGAGATATGACTGTAAAAGGACACTGTTATGTACTGAGTTGAATAGGATCCAAATGCAGCAGTCTGATTGGTCCTAGAACAATAGGATTCAGAATGCAGCAGTCTGATTGGTCCACAGGAGCCACCCAATCCAGCTCCAGGTGGAAGTGAATCCGCAACCTGATTGGCCTACAGGAGAATCCCGGAATTAGCCAATCACGTGGGGCCCATTGTGTAAATAATGTATATAAAGCAGACATTCTGGGGGAACTTCCATTCCTCCTCACCACTATGAGGTGAATAAAGAGCATGAAATCCACTCTCGACTCCGAGTATATTTCAGACACATTCTACTCATGTAAAAACACGCTGATTCCCGGACCATCCGTAGGCCAGATTTAGAAGGCGATTGGGCCAGATCTGGCCCCCGGGCCTTAGTTTGCCTACCTATAGTCCAGGGCATGATGAACGCATCTTCCTGTGGGGGGGTTGGACTTGATGACCCTTGGGGTCCCAACTCTACAATTCTACGATTCCTGTGCTGGCTGCCCTTAAACAGGCAGTAGTGTGCTCACTCCCGAAGAGAGCCACCTCAGATCCTCTGGTTTATAACAATTACCACCTGGTTGCAAAGGTGGCGAAGACGGCAGTGACTGAGCAATTCCAGGAGTTCCTGAAGGATATTGATTACCTGGGCTCGTTTCCATCTGGGTTCAGGTTCAGTTTGGGGACTGAATCAGCCTTGGTCACCCGAGTGGGACATGGTATCCTCTTGGACTGGGTTTGTGGGGTGGGTATCAGGAGCCCTGTTTTACAACGGTTCCACTCCTACCAAGAGGGCCAAGGACTCTCTCATGGCAAACCTAAAAAAATGTAGTATGAACAGCGACAACTGGAAAACACTGGCCTCCAATTGAAGAACAGCCTTTGCCAAAGGTGTCATGGGCTTTGAAGACGCTTGAACTCAGGACACAAGGGGGAAACGTGCTAAGAGGAAAGCACACTTAGCAAACCCTCACCGTGATCAACTCCTGCCCAGAAACCTATGTCCCCATTGTGGAAGGACATGTGGATCCAGAACTGGCCTCCACAGTCACTTACGGACCCACTGTTAAAACCGTGTTTATGGAAGACAATCTTACTCAGCGATGAGTGATCCATTGCCAAAGAAGAAGAAGAAGAAGAAGAGGGTCATGTCCAGATAATAACATCACAGAATCACAGAATTATAGATTTGGGACCCCTAGGGTGAAAAGTTAAAGTGCGGCTTAAATTCGCAAAAATTACAAAAATGGGCTTTGATGATACCGCTGCTAAAACAAACATGCGGTAAAACGGAACGCACAAAAATAGTTTTGTTGCCGATTTGCAAGCATGAGACTGTTCATTTGCCATTTGCAATCTTGAGTGCCTGCGGAATTGTAGCAACTGAAGAGCGATTTGCGATTTTAGCAATTGTATAGTAAGTTTTGTGGGCTTGCAAGATCAAAGACTTAAACTGGCTCGGAGTTACAATTCTACCAACCATAGTGATTTTCAGCTTGTAACCCAATTTTAAGAGAGCGGCTTATATTCGGGTATTGTCTTTTTTTCTCCCCCCCCCCCCTGAATTTTAAAGGTGCGGCTTATTTGCAGGTACAGCTTATGGCACATTGGACTCCAGAAATCTAGGGTTGGAGTTCATTGTCCACAAGTGCTATGGGAGGGGAAGAAGAGAGGGGAATTCTGGAATATTTGGAGTGGCTGAAATATCTGTGCTTTGCTGATGCCCTCAAACTGGAGTCAGGGATTTAAAAATAAACCCTGATGTGCAAGGGACAGCCAGGAAAACTTGAGGCAGCTGGGTGCTATATTTAATGCCGGCTGCCTCTCCCCTGTCAAGTTACCTTGTCTCTGCTGCAGGGTGTTTTAAACTGCAGCAAAAGCTTCATTCATGAAGCCCAGCCCCAGTGTAAGGTGCTGAGATTTCTGACCCCAATCGTGCAAAGATACGAGCATGCAGTGACCTGCGTTTGTTTACTATTTGATTCATAATCTTAATATCTTATGGAAACCACTTTGCGAGGGCAACTGTGCTAAAGGGACCTCAGGAAATGTGGGTGGATGAGAAGGATCAAGATTATCAACAGTCTGGAAACCAAGCCTTATGAAGAACGGTTGAAGGAGCTGCATTTGTTTAGCCTGGAAAAGAGGAGATATGATTGTTGTTGTTTAGTCATTTAGTCGTGTCCGACTCTTTGTGACCCCATGGACCAGAGCACGCCAGGCACTCCTGTCTTCCACTGCCTCCCGCAGTTTGGTCAAACTCATGCTGGTAGCTTCGAGACCACTGTCCCACCATCTCGTCCTCTGTCGTCCCCTTCTCCTTGTGCCCTCCATCTTTCCCAACATTAAGTTCTTTTCCAGGGAGTCTTCTTTTCTCATGAGGGGGCCAAAGTATTGGAGCCTCAGCTTCACGATCTGTCCTTCCAGTGAGCACTCAGGGCTGACTTCCTTCAGAATGGACAGGTTTGATCTTCTTGCAGTCCGTGGGACTCTCAAGAGTCTCCTCCAGCACCATAATTCAAAAGCATAAATTCTTCAGGGATCAGCATTCTTTATGGTCCAGCTCTCACTTCCATACATCACTACTGGGAAAACCATAGCTTTAACTACACGGACTTCAAATATCTCAAGGGCTGTCACATGGAAGAGGGGACAAGCGTTTTCCCCTGCTCTGGAGGGTAGGACTCCAATGGCTTCAAGGTATAAGAAAGGAGATTCTGAATAAATGCCAGGAAGAACTTTCTGACAGTAAGAGCTGTTCACCAGTGGAACAGACTCCCATGTAAGGTGGTGGACTCTCCTTCCTTGGAAGTTTTTAAGCAGAGGTTGGATGGCCATCTGCCATGGAAGCTTTAGGTAAACTTCCTGCATTGCAGGGGGTTGGACTAGAGGATCTTTAGGGTCCCTCCCAATACTACAATTCTATGAAAGGGTAGCAGTTCTACAGCAAGGACAAATGTGTTTGCTGAAGCGAAGTGATGCTGTAATTGGATTTTATCCTACAGGTTCAAGCTGTGAGGTGTTAAAGTGTAGAAAGAGAGAGTCTGTTTGAGGAAGATAGGATTACATCATGTCAGGAAGCACCTGAATTTCATCTGATTGCAACAGCATACTTGGTGGAAGGGGAGGGAGAAAAGGCGGGAGAGTATCACAGTATTCTATTTCTCTCTCTCTCTCTGCTCAGATTCACATCATCTGTGTGTCTGAAGAGCAGAGACACGTCAAAGTACAATAAACAGTCGCTTGCAAGATCGCAGGCACAAAAGGAAGAAAAACAAACGATCCTGTTTTGGCAGTTTTTAACTGACACACAAGACACACACTCCATAGCAAGGCTTGTTGTCTGTGAAGCTAGAGGACTGTGGCTTTGATAGTTACAAGATTCAGCAGCATGCATTGGTTCTTAGATGTGCCACCAAATTAACGCGATCTAAGCTGATTTATCATGAGATGTGCAGCAACTCACTTATTCGGAAGTAAGTGCCATTCATCTTTTGCTGTGGCAGCACCTACACATCGAGTCTTCCTGCCCATCTGTTAATCTATCATCTAATAATCACCTTCTACATAATTGGCTGAAGGCAATGTACAATAAGCACGTCAAAGTGGAAGTAGATAAATAGGTACCGCTCCGGCGGGAAGGTAAACGGCGTTTCCGTGCGCTGCTCTGGTTCGCCAGAAGCAGCTTAGTCATGCTGGCCACATGACCCGGAAGCTGTACGCCAGCTCCCTCGGCCAGTAAAGCGAGATGAGCGCTGCAACCCCAGAGTCGTCTGCAACTGGACCTAATGGTCAGGGTCCCTTTACCCTTAATGTACAATAAAAAGAGGGAAAATATCTGCAAAAACTGGCAGATATATTTTTAAACAAAATGAAAGCATGCTTAGGATTGTCCTGCTAGTCAAGTACTTTGTTGACAGCCTAATCCTATACAGTGGTACCTCTGCATGTGAATAGGATCCGTTCCGGAGCCCCGTTCGCATCCTGAAGCGAACGCAACCCGTGTTTGTGCGTCTGCATGTGCGCGGGTCGTGATTCATGACGTGACGTCATTTTGAGTGTCTGCGCATACGCGAGCAGCGAAAGCCGGAAGTAACACGCTTCGTTACTTCCGGGTCGCTGCGGAGCGCAACCCGAAAATATTCATCCCGAAGCATATTAAACCCGAGGTCCGTATAGTTAAAGCGATGGTTTTCCCAGTAGTGATGTATGGAAGTGAGAGCTGGACCATAAAGAAGGCTGATCGCCGAAGAATGGATGCTTTTGAATTATGGTGCTGGAGGAGACTCTTGAGAGTCCCATGGACTGCAAGAAGATCAAACCTATCCATTCTGAAGGAAATCAGCCCTGAGTGCTCACTGGAAGGACAGATCCTGAAGCTAATACTCCAATAATTTGGCCACCTCATGAGAAGAGAAGACTCCCTGGAAAAGAACCTGATGTTGGGAAAGATGGAGGGCACAAGGAGAAGGGGACGACAGAGGACGAGATGGTTGGACAGTGTTCTTGAAGCTACCAGCATGAGTTTGACCAAACTGCGGGAGGCAGTGGAAGACAGGAGTGCCTGGTGTGCTCTGGTCCATGGGGTTACGAAGAGTCGGACACGACTAAACGACTAAACAACAACAACAAATGACTGTACATTTGTATTCAGAACTACCTGCCCCATTGAGTTCAATAGGGTTTACTCCCAGATAAATGGGTAGGGTTGCAGCCTAGATCTGCATAAATCAGCCCAACAAAGTCGTATGTCATAGAATCATAGAATTGGAAGGGACCCCAAGAGTCATCTAGTCCAATCCCCTGCAATGCAGGAATCTCAGCTAAAGCATCCATGGCAGATGGCCATCCAAGCTCTGTTTAAAAACCTCCAAGGAAGGAGAGTCTACCATCTTCTGAGGGAGACCGCTCCACTGTCAAACAGCTCTTACTGTCAGAAATTTCTTCCAGATGTTTAGTTGGAGTCTCCTTTCTTTTAACTTGAAGTCATTGGATGTCAAATTTGCCAGAGGATGGCTGCAAACACGGCAGGAAGATTCACGTGCAATCAAACAACCATTGAAACAATTCAGTGTAGTATCACACTTTTAAGAATAATTTTCCTTTGTGTTCTATGTTATAAATCAAACATCGCCAGGAATCGTTTCTTTTTGTTTTCCAATATATTTCTTATTAATTTTAAAAAAGTAAGTGTGAGGCAAGCAAATTTTTATTCTGAAAGTGTGGCCTGAGAAAAAAGCACGAGAACCACTCTGCCTGAAGACAATGGGTTGTTTTTCCCCAAAGGCACCTCAGAACAAAGCTTTTTTATACCAACAGCTCACACGAACAGCAGAAAACAGCCTTCCTTCCCTGTGTTACCACCAGTCTAGAAGCAACTGAAAGGAGAATTAGCCAAGGTTTTAAAGGGAAGTCAGCATGAATTCCTGAGAAAATAGAGAGAAGGCACAAGATGGGGTCAACAGCATTCTTTATAGCCTTGCTGGTTTGTCGTGTTAAAGATCTTGTCTAGCATCTGCCCCTGTCTCTTAGCCTGGCAAGTTCATTTTTGCACTGCATTATAATGCCACCGGTGACTGTGTGCAGTCTCTTAGCTTCTTCTTCTCGTTAATCTTTGGAACTCACTCCCACAGGAGGCAGTGATGGCCGCTGTTAAGTTGTGGGTGAACATATCAGACGACACAATGATTCTTCAGACAGCCTATGTTTATTCACAGGCCAGAACAGAACTGAACTGAAGGGTTCAGTCAACCTGCTTATATAGAGCTCACCTCAGAGCACCTGAAGAAGCCAGAAGCTGAAATGATTTGGTATCTCTGTTTCGTTAGCCGATTTAATAAATATATGCTTTTTGGTGCTTAACTATATCACTGGGTTACCTTAGGCCAGACACTTCCTCTCAGCCTAACCTACCTCACAGGGCTGTTGTAGAGGATGAAATGAGGACGGGGAGAGCTATGTACACCACCATAAGCTCCTTGGGAGGAAAAGGTGGGATATAAATGCAATAAGTAAAAATAAAATAAATAAATGTACACACAATCTTTTCCTGCATTGCAGGGGGTTGGACTAGATGACCCTCGGGTCCCTTCCAACTCCACAATTCTATGATTCTATGAGATAATACATATGTCTAACTGTTGGAAAACGCCAATGGCTTCATCAGTTCGCTTGGCGTCTTTGCAAAGCAGCGATGCTGCTCAGTGTCGCCATGGCAACCAGCTGCATCCCTGAGCAACCGCTCTCCCTGGGATTCCTGCTACCTGTTATTGTCAAAGCCACATCACAGAAATGGAGCCATCAGAGAGGAAGAAACAGCGTTTTCATCCTGTGCTGGAAGCTGTCTCAGGTGCACAAGCGACCGCTTCTTAGCCCAAAGAGGCGAAGGCTCAAAGAGGCGAGGGGAACTGGGCCCATGCAGCAAACATCCTCTGAGCACCTTGGAAACTCTAGAGAAAGCATAAATACAAATTAAAGCGCTGGTGCTGATATATTACCCATCCTTTACCATATCGCCCCAAGAAGGGTCACAGCAATTAAAATTACATTTGAAAAATCAGTTTTAAGTACAGTGGTACCTCGGGTTACATACGCTTCAGGTTACAGATGCTTCAGGTTACAGACTCCGCGAACCCAGAAATAGTGCTTCAGGTTAAGAACTTTGCTTCAGGATGAGAACAGAAATTGGGCTCTAGCGGCGCGGCGGCAGCAGGAGGCCCCATTAGCTAAAGTGGTGCTTCAGGTTAAGAACAGTTTCAGGTTCTCATTTCTGTTCTCATCCTGAAGCAAAGTTCTTAACCCAAGGTACTACTTCTGGGTTAGCGGATTCTGTAACCTGAAGCGTCTGTAACCCGAGGTACCACTGTAATGTCTTATTTTAAAATATTTTTCCCGGTGTGCTGTGCCGGTGCTCCACCAGGGGGTGACGTCTCCCCGAAAGACAGCTGCAATTTTCGCCCAGTCCCTGTGGGACGGGCAGAGCTCTGCAAGAGAAAGAGTCAGGTTAAGCAAGGCCCTTGGCTTGGGTATTCTTTTATTCGTCAGTGTTTGTAGGCACACCCAGCTTCCGAAGATATGACCCATCTCTGAATCATGTCGACTGACTTACGTCCAGGCAAGAGGGCTTAGGGAAATGACCTTAAAATGGGAGTGTCAAGGCAGACCGGGCAGAGGCAGCAACATTGCCTTGGAAAATATCTATTCCTTTTGTATATAAAAGAGAGTATGCATGTCAGGGTGTTGGGGTTTCGCTCCTGGAGGGTGAAAGTTGTCTATTACTTACTCTGGATTTACGAATAAGTTAAATAAGCTATAGCTTAGGGCCCCACACTCTTGGGGGCCCCAAAAAAATAATACATAATGTTTGTATAGACATGTAAATCTTTTAATCAATAAAGAATTGATAGGTTTTTAAAAAGCAGTGCTTTTTTAAAAAAGGGGTACTCAAGTGTACACAGTACCGGCACATCTGTTTTTTGTTTTAAAAGCGTGGCACTTACTGTTAACAACTTCATGGTGAGTACCAGCTGTCTTGCTGATGTGCAATGAACGATGGTTGAGAAAGTGATTAATGAATCCTTAATAATAATAATAATAATAATAATAATAATAATAATAATAATTCTCTCCTTACTGGGTGTTGTCAGGAAGTGTAGCTGGCCCATGGTGGTAGAGAGAGCTCATCTTGCTGCCCCCCCCCCCAGCCCCACTTCCCAGAATGTCTTGGAAGCAATGAGACATGGGTCTCTCCAAAAGCAATTCCAGAAAGCGTAGCTGGTGAGAAGCTCTGGAGAGACAGCTTTGTGCCACTGCAGGGATTTTTCTTTCTTTTTAAAAAGTTAAAATAGCAAGCAGAAAAAAGGGGGGGAGAGCAGGAATCCTCATGCCACCTTATAAGGTTAAGGCAATTGCACCACCACCAGAACATTTGAAATTTCCTTTTCTTCTCCCCCATCCCCCACAATGGTAAAAAAAATGAAAATTTCAACACCGCTCTAGTATTAATTTACCAGAAGTTAGTTCTCCTGCTCTGATCCTGGCAAACGCAGGCCGGATGTTTGTTTGTTTTTTTATCAGACGTGGGTTTCCCTTGCTCAGTGATGCAACGAGCCGAAAGGGTTTGGCCATGCAGCCAGAGTCATAAAACTCCCGGAAGAAATACCGTAAGCTCAGAGCAGGAAGGTCTCTCCCTCGAGAAGCCAATGTTTACCAGAAGGCCGCTTTGAATGCTTGCGAAAGAGCTTTGCAAATCCCCACATCTCACGTAGGACCAAGATACAGACAGTTCTTGGAACCATCTAGTTCAAAAATCTCTGAATTGCACCAGAAAGCAGTCCTTATAACTGAGAGCCAAAGCGGTAGATTGGTTAGAGTCTCTCACTAGGACCTGTGATGTTGTTGTTGTTTAGTCGTTTAGTCGTGTCTGACTCTTCGTGACCCCATGGACCAGAGCACGCCAGGCACTCCTGTCTTCCACTGCCTCCTGCAGTTTGGTCAAACTCATGCTGGTAGCTTCGACAACACTGTCCAACCATCTCGTCCTCTGTCGTCCCCTTCTCCTTGTGCCCTCAATCTTTCTCAACATCAGGGTCTTTTCCAGGGAGTCTTCCCTTCTCATGAGGGGGCCAAAGTATTGGGGCCTCAGCTTCAGGATCTGTCCTTCCAGTGAGCACTCAGGGCTGATTTCCTTGAGAATGGAGAGGTTTGATCTTCTTGCAGTCCATAGGACTCTCAAGAGTCTCCTCCAGCACCATAATTCAAAAGCATCAATTCTCCGGCGATCAGCCTTCTTTATGGTCCAGCCCTCACTTACATACATCAGGTTCCTTTAGGACCTGCGATACCAGGGTTCAAATCCCTACTTGGCTATGAAGCTCTCTGGGTGACCTTGGGTCAGTCGCTGCCTCTCAGCCTACCCTACAGGGTTGTTTGGGAGATTAAATGAGGACAACCATTGACACCGCCTTGAGCTCCTTCGAAACAAACTTGATTCCTGCATTGCAGGTGTAATAAACAAAATCTGCCCTTATTCCCTTATGGGGGACACAAGAGCCCTTATAGAGTCCTTTGTAGGTTCTCCATCGGTAGGAGAAAATAACAGAGGCCAACCAGAGAATATTGAGAAGCAAAGCAGCTCGTAAGCCTGATCTTTATTGAACTGTTGCAACAGGGTGCTCCCCTCACACGCAGGAGATTGGAGGAGGACCCAGAACCAAGGTGTGCCTGCCCTTATACAGTGGTACCTCGGGTTAAGTACTTAATTCGTTCCGGAGGTCCGTTCTTAACCTGAAACTGTTCTTAACCTGAAGCACCACTTTAGCTAATGGGGCCTCCTGCTGCTGCCGCACCGTTGGAGCATGATTTCTGTTCTCATCCTGAAGCAAAGTTCTTAACCCGAGGTACTATTTCTGGGTTAGCGGCGTCTGTAACCTGAAGCGTCTGTAACCTGAAGCGTATGTAACCCGAGGTACCACTGTATAGACATTTTAAATTCCCTGCCCTGGAGCTCAAGACCACCCCTCCATACATCACACATACATCACAGAAGGGGTGTAACCCAAGACCACCCCCCACAAATATCATACCTACATAACAGAAAAGGCAGTCTGCAACAGAAATTTGAATGTTGTTGTTTTCCCTTTCTGCCAGGTTATCTGATAATGCCTTATCTGATTGCCTTTCCTGGTAGTCTGGCCATTCCTTTGAGATGGTGATAAACCAATTCCTGAGACAATGGGAAGGTTCCCTCATCCCCTCCCTCCTTGCAGAGAAAACATTTGGTCAGTTTGGGAGTCAAAATGGTTTCAGGACGGTCTTCCTGTGTTGCTCCAGACATGTGGTCCACATATCTATGTACGTGCTTGGTTGGTACGCTTATGAACATTTATGATATATATATAAGACCTTATTTTTTTTATTTCAGTGGGGGTTGGGCTAGATGAGCCCTGGGGACCCTTCCATGATTCTATTCTCTTATTCTGTTCTATCCACCAGGATCCAAATTGCCTGCTTGCAATTTGGACCTGTTTGCATGACTGAAATTTGCCGGGTCGGGGAAAGCGACTCTGCAAATGCAAGAGATAACTAATTGGGTTGTTTTGCTTTCGAGTCCCAGGCATGTCGTATTATGATGATGAATGTACCCTTTCATGTCCCGGCAGGGCCCAGAGTTTATCCAGTTCTCCAGCTCGACACAATTTGTTACCCTCTCTCGATGAGGGTTCTTTGTGTGTGTTTGCATGCATGTGCCAAGTACATGGTGTTACTTGAGACGTTTCGTTTCCTTGATGTTTACCAAACTTACTGATTAAAAAAAAAAAAAAGGCAGCTGCAAAACCAAGAGGGGAACCCTGAAGCTCTTCTTAGCAAGAGAAGTCTTAGAATTGTAGAGTTGAAAGGGACTGCAAGGATCATCATTCTAGCCTAATCCAGTGCAATGCAGGAATCTTTTGCCCCAAGTTGGGGCTTGAACCCACGGCCCTTAGATTAAGAGCCTCATGTTCTACCAACTAAGCTATCCCACTTGACGTTAATGAGGAAGGGGAGAAACTTTGGGGCTTGTGGGCGAGATCTGCCCTGGTGGCTTGAGCATCAGGTCACGTTGGCTTCAAAACACCCACCCACCCCTTATTTATGTAGAGATTTTTGTTATGCACTGAAGTTTTCACCCTGGGCCAGCAGGGCGGAATACTGTAGACAGTTTTCACAGGTCCACATATGCAAATAAGGGATTGAAAGTGATGTTCAGTGATTGGATAGTTACAGAAAGTGGTTACTGTTGTGTTGTAGTGGAGCTCTATATAAGCAGGCTGGCTGAACCCTTCAGTTCAGTTCTGTTCTAGCCTGTGAATAAACAAGAGCTGTTTGAAGAATCGCTGTGTCGTCTGATATGTTCACCCACAACTTAACAATTTTCACCCCTCATTTCTGAAAAACTGGGAAGGGCTTTAGCTTAATAGAAGAGCACCTGAAATGCATGCAGAAGGTCCCTGTTTCAATCTCTGGGGTCTCCAGGTAAGCCCGGGAGAGAAACCCCTGCCCTCTCTCATGCTGCATGGACCTGCGACTCGACTACGTACACACCATGCATTTAAAGCACATTTTTCCCTAAGGATTCTGGGAACTGTAGTTTGTTATGGGCACTGGGAACTTTATCTGTGCAAGGGGTGAACTACCATTCCCAGGTTTCTTTGCAGAGCTAGATGAGCTAATGGTTTGACTGCGTTTGCACCATATATTCTAAGCCAGGCATCCCCAACCTTCGGCCCTCCAGGTGTTTTGGACTGTAATTCCCCATCATCCCTGACCACTGGTCCTGTTAGCTAGGGATCATGGGAGTTGTAGGCCAAAACATCTGGAGGGCCGCAGGTTGGGGGTGCCTGTTCTAAGCACATTATTTTCTCCTAAGAACTCTGGGAACTGTAGTTTGATAAATGTGCTGGGGATTGCAGCTCCAAGAAGGGCACACTACATGTTCCCAGGTTTATTTGGGGGGAAATGATGTGTTTTAAATGCATGGAGCCTCAGCATAAGGCAGCAGCTTCCTATGTTGCTAAACGCAACTATGAAATTCAATCAATAGATTGAGATGAATGGTGCAAATACTAGCACAATCTTCTATGGCAGGCTTCCTCAACCTCGGCCCTCCAGAGGTTTTGAGACTACAGTTCCCATCATCCCTGACCGCTGGTCCTGCTAGCTAGGGATCATGGGAGTTGTAGGCCAAAAACATCAGGAGGGGCGAGGTTGAGGAAGCCTGTTCTATGGTGTTGATGATGATGAGCCCAGGACATCTAACAAAAAAGAGAGAAAGGCAGCATTAAAACCACAATACAAAATATTATTTGCGGGCCTGTGCGCAGTGAAGCAGCAGGAGGAAGCAGGAAATAAACAGACGACAGAAGCCTGTTATTTGGGGTGAAATTAGGCCTCAAGTGTGATACAGCAGAACAGCTGGCTCTGAATGTGACTCCCCTCCTCTCAAGCATTCCAGAACAAAGAGGACTTAACTTGGTGTTGCCTGAGCAAATAAAAAGGTATCAGTAATATTTTTAAAAATAAAAAAAAATCAGCAAGAGCAGAAGATTAAAAACAGCATAAAACCAATTCTACCAATGATTAATTAACATGCCTGGCAGCAAAAAGGTAAGGGCAGTAAGTCCCAGGCAAACGTCCCAGGAGAAAATGTTCCACAATTGGCCCTCACACCTGCCTTGGTCTGCAAAAGCAGCTCCTCCTCCGAAGGTGAACTTGATACCCAGGCCGACTGATGTGGAGGAGGTATTCCTGCATTGCAGGGGGTTCAACTAGATGAGCCTTTAGGGTCCCTTACAACTGTACTGTTTTCTGATTCTATGATTCGCAGTAGAAGCAGCACTGGCCTCTTGAACTGCACCTCAAAATAAGGTTCTGTTTTTTTCAGAGGATAGTCCCAGAATCCTGGGAACGGCAGTTTAAGGGTGCCAGGAAGTATAGCTCTGGGAGGGCTAAACTACAACTCCCAGGATTCCTTGGGAGAAGCCAACAGCATGCTGAGGATGTTACCGTTTTTTCGAGTCCAAGGCCACGTTCACACAATGCACACAAAGCAGGCATCCCCCAACTCGGCCCTCCAGCTGCTTTGGGACTACAATTCCCATCATCCCTGACCACTGGTCCTGTTAGCTATGGATGATGGGAGTTGTAGTCCCAAAACAGCTGGAAGCTTTGGCATGGCTGAAAGTGTATGGTGCTCCACCCCCATCCCCGAAAAAAACAAGATATCATGGGAACTGTAGTTTACCCCCACCATTCCGAGCACCTTTAACGAACTACATTTCCCAGACGACTTTGGGGGGGGGGGAGCCTAGTTCTTTTCATTTGTGGTTATTAACAGAAGCTGCAGTCGTGGTTTCATTCCCAATTTCGCAAGTAACGTTGCGCGTAAACGGCGTTTCTCCTATTGTTCGCTCGGAAAAGGCGAGGAGGGCAGACGCCACAGCCCAGCCCGTGTGTTTCACCCCGATTAGCTCACCCGACCCTCCTCTCCGCCCCGTTTTGGGGATGGAGGCGTCACCTGAGCTGACGTAGCCAGGCTGGCTGACCCTATATAAAGCGTCGCAGCGGCAGTCCCAGCCTTTAAATCCATATACGCCTCTGTCTTTTTTTGTGGACGTGGAGTGTACTCCCAAAATCTCCTTTGCAAATGGGCTCCGTCGCCTAGCGTTTACTCCCCTGAGCCAGGTCACCTGTGGTCTGAAGCCGCTGGGATTTTGCTGAGCGAAGCGTTAAGTCTTAAAGGTAAAAAAACAACCTTTTACCTCCCTCTTCCTTTCTTTCTCTGGCCGCCATGTAGCAAGGCTCTGCTCGCTCGAAGATCTGCTTCCGCTGTTTATTTATATATATATATTTAAGCATATTCATCTTGGGGCATGAACGTTGCGCGTAATTGCGTGGATTTAAATCGCTTGCGTGCTGTTATTATTTATTTCACCCCCCGACAATTCAATCTGCTGAAGCCTTGGGGGGGGGGAACAATTCAGAGGGAAGCTTCGCTGTCGTACCTTTGGGGGTTTTGTAATTTATTTTTATTTGAAAGCTAGTAACACGCCTGCTTAAGGGCCGTCTGATTTTTAAACCTCTGACAAGTGAAAGGTGGGCTGGGGGAAGCTTAGGTTTGTAATTTCGCCAAGCACACTTTGCTGGAGAGGCTCGGTTCGAAGTACACTGCGACTCAGAAAACCCCACTGAGGCCAATGCGAATTGCTCGTATGCAAGCGGCGCTTAATTAGGTTTGCAACAGAAGAAGCCCTTATTGGAGGCGGCGGCGAGACGTAGTTCCGAGCAAGACCCGGCTGTTAAAAGTGCTGGAGAAGTTTGTGAAATTCGAAAAACGCCGATCTGTGTTGGCTAAAGCCAGCGCCTCGGGTTATGGCGGCTTGCTCGACTGCTGCGGGGAGGGGGGCGCAGGGTGGTGGGGGGGGGAGCGACCTTTGCTCTATAGCCCCTGCCAACTTTTAAAATGTGTTGATGGTACTGAAAAGTGGGAGGAATGTGCGGGTTTCGATCGTTCAAGCAGTTAAGGGAATCGCTTCGAGAAGGGGGAGATTTGTTTTGGTAAACCGTAAGGGCGTGATTGTTTACTTCCTGGCGGTGCATCCGCTGCGAACAAAGAGTGAACGTTCCACTCGCTTGATGAACGTTCCATTCCCGGGTCCCAACGTTCCATTCCCGGGTTTCAACGTTCCATTCGGGTCTCAACGTTCCATTCCCGGGTCTCAACGTTCCATTCGGGTCGCCGCCCTTTCTCGCGGCTTGCAGACCGCCGCCTTATCGGGGGGGGGGGGGCGGGGGGGGGCAGCGTTGACTGGAAACCTTTTAATTTTATTACCCGCAACCTAGTTGCCACCACTCTGGCGGTAGTTTTCTTTGCGTTTTCTCTCCCGCTGGTGGGACTTAAATATTTATCCGTCCGCTCCTTTCCAATCCGCCGCCTTTCGCTGGCTGACAGCTGTGCAGCAAGTCCTGCCCCTGCATGTGGTGGCTTTGTGGCCATATTGGCTGAGAGCAAACGCTCGGGGGCCCCACGCCAAAATTCGGCTCATTATTCGAGCTTTTGCATAATTTTTTTCTACATCTGTTTCCCCCACACACACCCTCGCTTCCTCCTCCGTCCCCCGAAATGCTGTTTCAGCACGCAAAAGCGACACGAGCCCTGCTTGTGTCTTTCGACTGCAAAGGCTGGGGGTTGAGGAAGGAGGTTTCTATATGTGTCGGTTGCAGCAAGCCAGTTCAGTCCGGATTTTGGCTGCTTGGCTGTGGAAGACTTCCCCCACCCGCTAAACGCGCGCACACGCACACACACACAAGAGATATGAGAACATTCTGTAGAAAGGCACAAAGGAACGGAGGATCTGTCCACCCACACTCGTGAGTCAATTGAACGTGGTGTTGGAGGTCCCCTTACCCCGCAAAAATCTCTTCCCAGGAACTGGGAATGTGCGAGTCTGTTCTGACAAAAGAGAGAGGAGTGTGTGTGTGTGTGTGTGTGTGTGTGTGTGTGTGTGTGTGTGTGTG
>JAXCMG010000005.1:2000509-2072891 GCA_034642415.1 Podarcis siculus | reverse complement strand
TGTGTGTGTGTGTGTGTGTGTGTGTGTGTGTGTGTGTGTGTGTGTGTAAACTGGTATAAACCAGATCTCTGATTTCCTGTTGGTGGTTTTGACTCGTTTAATGCCATGTGTCCTCTTCTTTTTACCAAAACAATAGACTAATAATGTTCCATGTTAGTCTCTTGGCTGGTTGATAGTTTACAGTGTGGTAACATGCAAAAAAAGCCCCCTAAAGTTTAAAAGGGGGGTTTTCAAAGTAAATGAGATTTCTACTCTTGCAGAGAATGGCTTTTGTTGGTGCATGTAAGGGCTTAAGAGAAGTTTTGCTTATTCAAATCAACGTCTGGGACCACATCTAGGGGAACTCAGTGGGGCTTCTTAATGGCCCAAGGTCACAGGGACAGACTTGACCCCTTGCCCAAACAGTGCACCCCCTTTTAAACTTTTTTGGTTTGTGTGTTCTACCTTTTTTTTTTACTCTGCTTTCAAGTTGACTGTTTACAAAAATGTAAAACAAATAAGATATGAGGTTTCTATTAATAAAATCTGCAATGCAACAAAACATTATTTTCTACAAGTGAAGGAATAATGCTGTTTTAGTCCTATGGAAAAAGTAACGCCCTGCATTTGGGGGAGGGGGGCTAAGGGGGTGCCAAAACAACCCCAAATAAAGTTTTTAAACTTATTTTCTCTGTGTCCGCAGGGAACATCTTAGTCTGATTTGTGTGAGCCCTCCATGTAGAAAAAAACTTTGGCTGGGGCTGTTGGGAGTTGTAGCCCTCGCACCCCCAAATTCGACCCTCCAGATGTTTTGGGACTACAACTCCCATCATCCCTAGCTAACAGGACCAATGGTCAGGGCTGATGGGAGTTGTAGTCCCCAAACATCTGGAGAGCGGGCTTGCCTATGCCTGTTGTAGTCCAACAAGGTTGGGAAAGGGGTTCTAATGAGTGAAATTATATAGAAATATTACATTCTAGCGCTAGCACATTTTCTTTGGTCATATTTACATTATAGGCTTCCAGAAGAATAACATCCCATCAACACCATAAAGCATGTGGCGTCTCCCCAGAAATTGTTGGGAACTGTAGTTCTCCCCATAGAGCTACAATTTACTGCACCCTTAACAAACTACAACTCCCAGGATTCTTTGGGGGGAGCCATGTGGTTTAAATGTGTGGTGTGGCTGAGCCCCTACTTTCTTCACTAAATGCAAACTGGTAAATAATTTTGTATTATTACAAAAATCCTACTATCACCACATCCTTGAGTTAGGTTCAGGGCCTGAGCCTGAATCCAAGCTTGAAATGTTCAAATGTTTTTTATACGATGCAAGCCAGCCAAGATTACGAAACGGAGTGCTGTTTTTTCTTTTGCACACAGCAGGCTAATTTTTCTCCTGAGTTGCCCAGTGTGTTTTGACCCTTCCTGTTAGATAGTCCAGACCTGATGAATAGGTTGCTAGGAACTTGTAGCTCCTGCCTCTTGAAAAACAAGTTAGCCAAATACAAAATACAGACAAAAGTGTCAGTTTAATTCTAAACCCAAAATACTGGTTGGCAAATTCAAATTGTCATGTAGTATTCATCCCTACTGCTTCTTGGTCTTGTTCCCTCTTCCCCCATGTTATTTGCACTTTGCGGCTGATCTTTCCTTCTGCTTGCTTCTGGGCGCAGGCAGGAAACGTGGATAAATTATTAATTTTTGTTATTGGAGCGTTTATTAATTTTCCAATAAAAACATCCAACTAACATATCAAATCGTAATCCAATAAAAAACTAAAATAATAAAAAAATCCAATTGTCTTCCGAATTTAATTCTAATTTTTGTGGCTTCCCAGAGCCTGAAATTCAAAGCAACTCCAAATCTCAGTCCTGCCTCTCACGATTAAATTATTATTACTTATTGAATTTATATACCGCCCTGTGCCCTGGGGTCTCAGGGTGGTTCACAGAATAACATCAAGATAGAAAACCACAAGAGACCTAATAACGATAAAACATCAGACCAATACTGGAGGGTTTGGTAAAAGGCACAGATGCAGAACCCAGCCAAACTGACAACTGTTTCTTCCCCCACGGAAGGTGGATTACAGGCAGCTTACTTCTTCCCCCAGCAGTTGGCCGTTGTGAGCCTGTCTGCTCTGGGAGGCTTGGCTGTGCCAAGCGTTCTGGAGTTTCGCTTCGGTCTCTGCCCACGTGCCATCATCTCCAACAACGCTTGCAGTTTTGTTGTGGAATGTGCTGCCGCAGCATGAAACCTCTGGCGAGCACTGCTGAAAAGGCTGCGCAAAGAGGTTCTTGTGTAACAAACCAGCTTCGAGAAAACCATGCCATGCAGAACTGGAGGCAGGGACTCTTCTCATCCACTATAGACCAGTACAGACCCGGTTTACCCCATGCCCTGCAAACATGCTGGGCAAACAGATCAGATCACTCACTGAGCAGCCTGGAATGAATATTGCTATGCCCTCCTCCATGCTGCGTTTCTGATTCAGGTGCAAACTTAACCCGCACTCCTCCAGCCAGTTAGCAATGCTGGGATGTGGTGAAATGTGTACTCCAGGGACGTGGAACTTCTGACGCTCCCGATTTTGTTGAGCGCCCGCTTTCCCGTCAGACCCAGCCAGCGTGGTCAGGGATGATGGGAGTTGTAGTCTAGATGCAAGCAGAGGACCACAGGTTCTTGGTGCCCACCTGGCTCACATGGTTTGGGCAGACAGCTTCTTGCATCTTGAGGAGAGCTCACACAGGTGGTCTTTGCCTGGTGGGTGGCGCTGTGGGTTCAACCACAGAGCCTAGGACTTGCCGATCAGAAGGTCAGCGGTTCGAATCCCCGCGGCGGGGTGAGCTCCTGTTGCTCAATCCCAGCTCCTGCCAACCTAGCAGTTCGAAAGCACGTCAAAGTGTAAGTAGATAAATAGGTGCCGCTCCGGCAGGAAGCTAAACGGCGTTTCCGTGCGCTGCTCTGGTTCGCCAGAAGCGGCTTAGTCATGCTGGCCACATGACCCAGAAGCTGTACGCTGGCTCCCTCAGCCAGTAAAGCGAGATGAGCGCCGCAACCCCAGAGTCGGCTACGACTGGACCTAATGGTCAGGGGTCCCTTTACCTTTTACCTATAGCTACTGATGCTTTTTGAAAAGCATGGGAGTGAATCTTGCCCTGTAAAGTGGCCTGTGCTGGCCTGGGACTGAGGGGAATTGTAACCCCAAAAATGCAGAGGGCACCAGGTTGGTTGGCATCTGTCTGTCTCGGGAGGCAACGGAGAAGTGCACCTTTGGGGTGAGCGCAGGCTGTTGGACGGTTGCTGTGGCTATAGAGACTGATAGGGGAGAGACATGTTTTGTTGCAGCTGGGGCAGAGGAAGGCGTCCGGTTTTGCTGCTGCAGATGCACCATGGCCTTTCTCCTCCCTGTGTTCATCTCTTCACCAGGTTACGGTCTCTCTTTATTACAGCTACTCTCGTTTTGTCTCCCAGGGTTTACAACTTGCACAAGAACGAAGACAAAGAAACATGGCAGCAATCCCGTCAAGCGGCTCCCTTGTGGCAACCCATGACTACTACCGAAGTAAGAACGGGGAAGGGGTGCGAGTTGCGCGGAGAAAGGTCCAGCGTGAACCTTTGGCGTCTCCAGGACCTTTGGTTGTGGGGCTGGGAAAGACTTGTGCTTCATTCCTCATAAGAGTCAGTGCTGTAGTTTAGATCAGGGTTTCCCAGACTCAAGTATTCAGCTGTTTTTTTGACTACAACTCATATCATCCCTAGCTAGCAGGACCCAGTGGTCGGGGATGATGGGAATTGTAGTCCCAAAGCAGCTAGACTACTCTAATGCGGGGGTCAGCAAACTTTTTCAACAGGGGGCTGGTCCACTGTCCCTCTGACCTTGTGGGGGGCTGGACTATATTTTGGAAAAAAAATATGAACGAATTCCTATGCCCCATAAATAAGCCAGAGATGCATTTTCAATAAAAGGGCACATTCTACTCATATAAAAGACACGCTGATTCCCAGACCTTCCACAGGCCAGATTTAGAAGGTGATTGGGCCGGATCCGGCCCGCAGGCCTTAGTTTGCCTACCCATGCTATAATGGTTAGGGTGTTGGACTATGACCGGGGAGACCAGAGTTTGAATCCCCACTCAGCCATGAAGCTCCAGGCAGACCTTGGACTAGTCACTGCTGCTTAGCCTAACGTACCTTGCAGGGTCGTTGTAAGGTTGGGGAGGAGGAGAACCATGTACTCCAGCCACCATGAGCTCCTTAGATGAAAAGGGTGAAATATAAATGTAATTGATGGTGATGGTAATAATAGTTGTACAGTGGTACCTTGGGTTAAGTACTTAATTCATTCCGGAGGTCTGTACTTAACCTGAAACTGTTCTTAACCTGAAGCACCACTTTAGCTAATGGGGCCTCCCACTGCTGCCGTGCCGCCGGAGCACGATTTCTGTTCTCGTCCTGAAGCAAAGTTCTTAACCTGAAGCACTATTTCTGGGTTAGCGGAGTCTGTAACCTGAAGCGTATGTAACCTGAAGCGTATGTAACCTGAGGTACCACTGTAATAATAAAGGTGGGGAATGAAGTAAAATTAAAGAAAGAATAAAAAGAGGGGGAAATAATATGCACAAATAACACTACAGTGGTACCTCAGGTTACAGACTCTGCTGACCCAGAAATAGTACCTCAGGTTAAGAACTTTGCTTCAGGATGAGAACAGAAATTGCGCGGCGGCAGTGCAAGGCCCCATTAGCTAAAGTGGGGCTTCAGATTAAGAACAGTTTCCGGTTAAGAACGGACCTACAGAACGAATTAAGTTCTTAACCCAAGGTACCACTGTAATGATAACAGTAAATCACCATCGGTTCATATAAAGGACCTTTTATCATGTTATAATAATAATAATAATGATAATAATAATAATAATAATAATAATAATAGACCCCTGTTGGTGGGCTATTTTATTGCAAGACCATGATGCTGAGGGCACCCTGAATAGCCCCCCAGCACCTAGAAATGGATAGGGGCTGGCTAGAAACTACTTTCCTTGCATTCACCACAATCATGCACAGATAGCTTGTGGGAGTGGGCAGACATTCCTTTGACTTGCACCGGAGTGAGTCTGGAGCAGGGAACAAATCAGCGATGGCCAAACTTGGCCTTCCAAATGTTTGGGAACTACAGTTCCCATCATCCCTGACCACTGGTCCTGTTAGGGATGATGGGAGTTGTAGTCCCCAAACAGCTGGAGGGCCAAGTTTGGCCATCACTGGAATAAATGAAGGGAGAAGAAGACATCTGCTTGCCGCCTCCTCCAAACCTCTCTGGGTGTCTTGAATTACGCTGCTCAGCATCCACCTCGCCCGGGGTCTCGAGATCGCGGGGGCCGCTTCTCAGTAATCCCAACATCCTCCTGCCATTTTATTCCCTTCAAGGGAACCTTCCTAAACGTTAGTGCAGATGAAAAAGGCACTGCATTGGAGCCGAGCCCCCATGAAAGGTCAGCTCCAACAATTCTGCAGCTAAACAAAGCCTGTGTGTGTGTTGGACAGGAGGCTGAATGTCGTCCTTTGTCTCTCTCTGGGCTCAGAGCCCAGTGTGCTCTTCTAAAAGTGTAGCAGGGCTGGTGCTGCAGGAGAAACCAGTAAGGGAAAATGGCCTCCTTGGAGAGGTGGGGTCCCCTCTCTGCTCCACTTCTGAGAACTGCAGTTCTTTCGCCAGCAAGAGTTTTGAGAGCAGCTGCTGTTTGGTTGTGCAAGCCAAACGCTCTGCAAATTTGCTATTTGTCAGCAGGCACAGCTCCAAAAAGAGTTTCCCGTTGCTTTGACCATTGCTTCCAGTGAAAGTCCTTGCTAGAGACAAAAGTAGTGTCCGGTCTCTCCTTCCTGGTTTCAGAAGGTCTTCCCATGAAACACAGCACTGGGGTTGGAGCCACACCATACTTTTAATGCTGATTAAAAGCTCACAGCTCCTCTCAATCCTGGGAGCTGCCGTTTACCCCCTCGCACAACTACAATTCCCAGCACCCTCACAAAGCGGCTCTGACATGTTCACGCCCTGCAGGTTGGGAGTAGGGCTGGGCAATATAGTGATATATCATCCAAAAACGGGCTTGAAGTCCATATCGTGATATCTGTTTCGTAATTTCTGACCTGGCGACATACCACAAATCGTGTGTTTGTGTGCTACGCAAGACTCACAAGCGTGGAAAAAGCTGTGAAGCCAGATGATGCTTCTACGTAGCTCCGTCCTTATTTCAGACCTCGTGATACATTGGTATGTCATGAATAGCTGGTGATATATCACGATGTTGAAACCCAGATACGGCCCGGCCCTGGTTGGAAGAGAGCCAATGTGGTGTAGTGGTTAAGAGCGATAGACTCGTAATCTGGGGAACTGGGTTTGTGTCTCCGCTCCTCCACATGCAGCTGCTGGGTGACCTTGGGCCAGTCACACTTCTCTGAAGTCTCTCAGCCCCACTCACCTCACAGAGTGTTTGTTGTGGGGGAGGAAGGGAAAGGAGATTGTTAGCTGCTTTGAGACTCCTTTGGGAAGTGATAAAGCGGGATATCAAATCCAAACTCCCCCTCCTCCATAGGGAGAGCTCTGCTGCGGTTTGCGTTATTCCTGCATGCTTCCGGCTGCAGCAGGAACTGTGGTGCGTGGTGATCTAATGGGGCAAAAACATCTTGTCTTGCAGGGCGTCTGGGTTCCACTTCCAGCAACAGCTCCTGTGGAAGTGCAGAGTATGGGGAGGTCATCCCTCACCATCCAGGTCAGTATCTTTGCTTCTGAGGGTGTCGCCTGTGTGGGGGACGGTCCCTGGGCTGCCTGCAGGCTCGTTTTAGGGTGCATATTTGGTTGCTCTGGAGCGCTGGCTCAGACTGCGATGCCTTGCTCTTTGGCCTCTGCTCTTGACAGGTGTACAGGGATGCGGGTGGCGCTGTGGGTCAAACCACAGAGCCTAGGACTTGCCAATCAGAATGTTGGCGGTTCGAATCCCCGCGATGGAGTGAGCTCCCGTTGCTCGGTCCCAGCTCTTGCCAACCTAGCAGTTCGAAAGCACATCAAAGTGCAAGTAGATAAATAGGTACCACTCCAGTGGGAAGGTAAATGGCGTTTCCTTGTGCTGCTCTGGTTTGCCAGAAGCTGCTTAGTCATGCTGGCCACATGACCCAGAAGCTGTCTGCGGACAAACCCCGGCCCCCTCGGCCAATAAAGCGAGATGAGCATCGCAACCCCAGAGTCTGTCACGACTGGACCTAATGGTCAGGGGTACCTTTACCTTTACCTTGACAGGTGTGGGAGCAGTGGCGGTTCTAGGGTAGTGCCACCAGGTGCCCAGCTTTGGGAAAAGGGGGTGGCAAGCTCTGGCAAGGTTCTAGAGTCCTCTCCCCCTCCTTCCTAAAGCAGGCAAGCTCTTGCTGGGCTTTGGGAAGGACAAGGTGGGCTCTAGGACCCTGCCAGAGCCTCATACCTGCTTCCCAGGCTTTGGGAAGGGCTGGAGAGGGCAGCAAATTTTGGTCTCGCGCAGAGCACCATATCATCAGGGTCTGCCCTTGGTGGGAGTCCAGGGGTGATGGAAGTTTTAATTCAACAACATCTGAAGGGCATGGCGTCCCCATCCTTGCAGTAAATTCAGGGCTCTTGTGAAACTTGGGTCCTGGATACCTTAAGGACTGCCTGAGCTCTTGTATCTCAGATCAGTCTCTGAGATCATCCTTAGAAGAGCTGTTAGTTGAAGCTCAGCTGTCTTCCACTACAAGCCAGGCATTTTGTGTCTCTGGTCCCATTCCTGCGGAACACTCTTCCAGCAGAGATTCATAAGGCATCCTTGCTTTTGCTCCTGCTGAAGACTTTTTTATGCCCACAGGCAAATGCTGCCATTTAAAACCTTTTGAGTAGCCGGCAATTTTAACGATTGCTTTTTTCTGGTTTTATATTTTGCCGTGTGCATATTGTTGTACAACACCCTGATTAATATATATATATATATATATATATGCTTCTATAAAATATTATTTTGTAACTTTTATTAAATTTGTGTGCTGCCTTTCATCCAAAGATTACAGGGTGGTTCACAACATAAAAATACAAAATGAAAACACAAAATGCATAATAAAATAATCTAATAGTCTCCTTCCCACAGACACATTTAAAAGACCGTAGAATGTTCACCATGCCAAATGCCTGGTTGAAGAGAAACTGTTTTTGCCTGGTACCTAAAGATATGTAACAAAGGCAGCAGGCAAGCCTTCCCGGGGAGAGCGTTCCACAAACATGGAGCCACCACTAAAAAGGCCCTGTTCTCATGTTGCCACCCTCTGGACCTCTTGCGGAGGAGGCAAAAAAAAAGAAGGGTCTGAGATGATGATCACGGGGTCCAGGTTTGTTCATATGGAGAGAGGCAGTCCTTGAGGTATTGCAGTCCTGAGCTGTTTAAAGCTTATCAGTCAAAACCAGCACTTTGAGTTGGGCCCAGAAATTAATTGGCAGCCAGTGCAGTCAGGCCAGGATTGATGAAATGTGCTCAAACCATCTTGTTTCGGTGAGCAATCTGTCTGCCAAATTCTCCACCAGCTGGACATCGAAGAGGAGTCCCCATTTTCTGACTGCAACACTTGTGTCCATTCTCATAGGTCTCCCCAAGTCTGACCCTGGGCACTGGTGGGCCAGCTTCTTCTTTGGAAAGACGACCCACCCAGTCATGACAACTGTGTCAGAATCCCCAGAGAAGTAAGTGAAATTGTGCCAAGTTTGGAAATGGAATATCACGTGTGTGTGTGTTTGGATCTTAAGTGGGGATCTTGGAAAATCGCAAACAGACGTGTCACTGGGATGGGAGATCTGGGAAGCTAATGTTTTCTCTGCCCCGCTGTTCTTCACTGATTCTGTAACTAGTTCAATCCTTGTTCTTCCTGACTGTATACTTCCTAAATGGGTAGATTAGTGTTTGGGTTAACTTTGGAAAATATTTAAGCGTTACATTATATTTCCAACATTGGCATATGGTCCTATATGGGGATGGGTGCAGTGTGTGCAATGTGAAAGATTTGTATCTGTTATAGAATCAGAGTTGGCAGGGACCTCAGGGGTCATCTAGTCCAACCCCCTGCCATGCAGGAACCTCAACGAAAGTACCCGTGAGAGATGGCCATCTCAACTCTTCATTTAATCCACACCTGCTTTCCTGCATCCAAATAGCTGGGCGAGAGGGAAGAATTGCGTGCAGCGCAAGCTTCTAGTCCCCTGTGCAAGACCATTTATTTATTTGTCTTATAGAAACGAATCCCCAAGCAGAGTACAACAAGAACAACAAAAATGTGTAACACACCCTAAAATTAAGCAAATGACTGAAAGCAAATGGTAACAGTAATAAATCAATAATAACAAAAAGCATACGCTCTTTGTAAATTAAACTCACACTAGCTAGTGGGGAGAGTTTATCCCTGGTCAGGCCAGCATAGACATTTCTTGAGAGAGAGAGGATAAATATAATTCAAATTTAGTGGGTTTTGGCTCCTGAGTAAGCACATTTAGGATTGCCCTGTACGCTTTCAGGGCAAGTGGGCTACCATACTGCTTAATCGGTAGATAGTGAGACTCTTAATCTCAGGGGCCTGGGTTCGAGTCCCATGTTGGGCCAAGGATTCCTGCATTGCAGGGGGTTGGACTAGATGATTCTCGTGGTTCCGACTCTCCAGTTCTGTGATTCTCGAGTGACGATACTTCCATTCTGACCCTCCGATCTCTCTCTCCCCTTTGTCCTTCCAGCTCAGGCACTTTCCAGGTGGCGAACGGCATGATCACATGTGGCCTGGCTCAGGACGTGATGAGGAAGCGCCACGCCAGCGAGCCCAGCAAACCGAACGCGGGTCCCACCGCGTGAGGAGGCTGGCTCCCCCCTGGCCAGACGCTTCTGACTTGAACGCTAGGAGGCAGAGCCCATTTTCCACTCCCCTTCCCCGTAGAGTAGGGCAGGCTGCTTCGAGTACTCCTTAGACGTAGGTTTTTATAAAAGCAAGAAACGGCAACTAAAAAGGAAAAAAAAAAAAAGAGAAATCTTCTGTACCATCCTTTTCTACACCTTTCTTTTTCTTTTTTTGGTGCAGCTACGTCTTCTAACCCCTCCCTCCCCACCCAACGAAGCCTTGTTAACACTTCATTCTTGTTTTGTACTCGTCTGATGGAAACTAATAAATCCTGAGCAGCCTTTTAAACCGCTTTGGTGTGGCTTTGTACACTTGCGAACGGGAGGCGCAAGTTATTTCTTGCCCGAAGAACTTTAATAAGAAGAATAATTTTATAAAAACACAGTACAGCGGCATACATTTAAAAGCTTCCCTGTACAGTGTTGCCTTGTTATTAAGTGTTAGTGCAAGTAACATGGTTTGACCTCTACCTTTGAGAGGGACTGTAGTACAGGGGAGGCATCACAAGGTCAAAGACCCGCTACTATTTGTGAACTCTGAAAACATGAGGGGCTTCCGTTTCAAAGGAATTGTGTGCAAGTTTGTTACGTCACACAAACAACCGACCTCTCCAAAGTCAGGGGTCGAACGAAGGACCCAAAAATCTGTGTGCAAAGCAGATGTTCTTCCATGGAGCTAAGGCCCCACTCTTGCAGTGCAAACTTGTCCCATTTTGGTTTCAAGTAAACAGGGTGGGTAGACTTGCTATTCCAGAAATCTTCCCAGAAAAGAAATATTCTTTAGTGCTCATTCAGAGCTAGCAGGAATATGGGTTTCCCCCCCAGATTGCCATTTGTTCTGATGTGTCACTAAAGAGTGGGTTTTCCCTTGAAAAGCAGCGGGGCAAGGGGGAAACTCCTTGGACCCATACTTAGAAAGTGTGGGTCAAGCTGCCAGGACTTGTGCTTTATAGGCACAGCACATGCGGAAGTGTGGATGAACCCTGTATTTTTATATATGTGTGTGTGCTGTAAGCCACCCAGAGTGGCTGGGGAAACACAGCCAGATGGGAGGGGTATAAATAATAAAATCATCCAGTTTGACTGGAGGCAATAGTGAGATAATCCAGGTGTAAAGGGACCCCTGACCGTTAGGTCCAGTCGTGGCCGACTGGGGTTGCGACGCTCATCTCGTTTTATTGACCGAGGAAGCTGGCGTACAGCTTCCGGGTCATGTGGCCAGCATGACTAAGCTGCTTCTGGCGAACCAGAGCAGCGCACGGAAACGCCGTTAACCTTCCTGCTGGAGTGGTACCTATTTATCTACTTGCACTTTGATGTGCTTTCAAACTGCTAGGTTGGCAGGAGCAGGGACCGAGCAACGGGAGCTCACCCCGTCGGCGGGGTTCGAACCGCCGACCTTCTGATCGGCAAGTCCTAGGCTCTCTGGTTTAACCCACAGCGCCACCCACGTCCCAATCCAGGTATACATGGAACAAAAAGCTTTTTTTGCTTCCATTTGCCCAGATTTCTCATCTGTCTCCAGCCATGAGCCAGAGGCATTTGAGGAGGGGGTCCGTTTGCGGCTTTTAACTTTCCAAAGTTAATGGCCTGCATTGCTGGTTTAGCTTGACCAAACACTGGCTTCAGTGCACAACTTAGCCCTGAAACCTCCAGCATTTCCTCCAGCTGTTTTTATCCTGCCAGCTGGGAGCATTTTAACACAGTGAAATTGACAGAGGCGCTCCTGTCCGAGGCCCAAAAAGTACCACATTGAGAGTTTCCATCAAACCTCAATCCTACAAGTTCTGCTTGTTTTATTACAGAGGCAAGGAGCACTTCCCCCACACACCACCCAAGGGCCACATTTCCTCCTGGGCAACTTTCTGGGGGCCATATACTGTGGGTGTGCAGGGCCAGTGGCAAAAGTGAGCTGAGCAACGGATGCGAATTTTACCTTTCTACTGCACGTTAGTTTCTACACAAACACACTACAGCATGGGTAGGCAAACTAAGGCCCGGGGGCTGGATCCAGCCCAATCGCCTTCTAAATCCAGCCCACGGACGGTCCGGGAATCGGCGTGTTTTTATATGAGTAGAATGTGCTTTTATTTAAAATGCATCTCTGGGTTATTTGTGGGGCATAGGAATTTGTTCTCCCCCCCTCCCAAAAAAAATATAGTTCACCCCACCACATGGTCTGAGGGATGGTGGACCGGCCCCCTTCTGAAAAAGTTTGCTGATGCCTGTACTACAGTCTTCCATCAGACAAGCAAGAGGTTATCCCAAGAATTCAGGGGTCCATTCCAGCCAGGAAGAAACACCTACCGAGGTGCGAACCAGAACCAGAGAAGGGTGAGGCCTGGGGAGATTTCTGAGGGCCAGACATGAAGGCTTGGAGGGCCACTTTCAGCTCCCTGTCGCAAGCCTGATTTTCCCACGCCTCTGTTCCATTAGGAGTCTGTTCGGCACCTCTCATTCATTGCACATGTAGATTGTGGTGATCCAGCTGATCCACTAGAGCAGTGTTTCCCAACCTTGGGCCTCCAGCTGTTTTTGGACTACAACTCCCATCATCCCTAGCTAGCAAGACCAGTGGTCAGGGATGATGGGAATTGTAGTTCAAAAACAGCTGGAGGCCCAAGGTTGGGAAACACTGCACTAGAGTAAGGTTGCCAGACGTCCCAGTTTCCCGGGGACAGTCCCTGGATTTACAAACCAGTCCCCTGACAAAATCCACTGAATTCGACTGAAGTTGAAAAGTGTCCTTGGATTCATTGAAAAAAAATCTGGTAACCTTAGAGCCCAAGAGAGGCAGATGGATGTTCCCTGGAGAAAAAGTGAAGCCACAGCTGCTTCCTTGCAAATTTGGAGCATTCCAAAACCACAGGGAAAGAAGGCAGCATCCATTCTGGTGTGTTTACAGCTGCCGTGTGTTGCCATCTGCAACAGGCCTCTGCCTGTTTCTGTGCTTTCAAGTCTCTTGCATCCCTTCTCCTGCATAAGCCCTTTTAGAAAGATGGCCATTGTTTTGACTTCGGAAACATCTGCCCCTCAAAGATCCTGCCCAGCCGCTCCCACCCTGCTACCACATTTGCACATTAATGGGGCCGGGGATATGGTTTGTGGTTTAACGGCTAAAATACCGGTGATACAACTAGCTCTTTTGCAGGAGTATCTGTTGTCAAAAGTACTTCTTCGCCAGCTATAAAGCAGTAATTTGATACAGTGAAAATCAGGACATGGAACTACTTGGGCTTGCTTGACAGGTACGAGCTAAAGTTACCCATAGGAACACTGGAAGCTGCCTTATGCAGAATCAGGCCCTTGGTCCATCCAGCCCAGTTCTCACTCAGCCATCTAATCACCACATAGATAAGACTCAGACAGCACCCACAGTCAAGGCAGGAGCGGAAGAAGCGAAGAGCAGTTTCTGCCCCCTCCTTTCTGAAAACATCATATCAGGAGATTCTCGCAATGGGAGGGGGTGAAAATATCAACATTGCCCCCATGGAAAGGCAGATCAGGAGGTCTTGCCGGCATCATTCTGTCACCTGCAAGAGAGAAAAAGGTAAGCAGGACGCCAGGAGTGTCAGCTTCTGTTACAGGTGAAGCAGGGCATCTCTAACTACAGGTGGGCCTTTGAGAAAGCCTTACCTGCTGAGTGCATTTGGACCTTTGTGCCCATTTCATGTTACTTGTGCAAAAATACATCTCCCCTCCTCTGGACCCTTGGCCCCAACAGTCCTGCCCCCCCCCCCCAAAAGATGGAAAGAACCCAGAGATAGGTTTGAAAACCAACCGAATGAGACCAAACGGAGAAAAACCACCATCCTCCTTACCCCGTGGCCTCTCTCTGGTGTCCAGCGGAGCCCGAGGTCTGCACTGACTACAAGTCTTCAATGATGATGCCATCTGGATGGAAGAGAATGAAAATGAGAGTCAGTCCGGTCGCTGCCCTCCCAGGCCAGGTCGGAAAGGCCTGCCAGGCAGGGGAGCAGGTCCTGCAGGACTCCCAGCAGGAAAACCTGGGGGGCAAGGATCTTAAAGCAAACAAGGGACAAGGGAGTTCGCTGTTTCTAAGGTGTGGGGCTTACCTTCTTTGGGTCTCCGCTGGAAGCATGTCAGGTGTGGCTGAATTACTGTCATCTGTGTTGTAAACAAAAATATGCCCTTTTCCCTTATGGGGTATCCAAGAACCCATGTAGAGTCCTTACATAGGTTCCCTATTGGTAGGAGAGACTAACAGAGGCCAACCAGAGAATATTGAGAAGCAAAGCAGCTAGTAAGCTTGATCTTTACTGATCTGTTGCAACAGGGTGCTCCCCTCACGCGCAGGAAAGGAGGAGGACCCAGAACATTGGTGCGCAAGGCCTTATAAAGACTTTTGAAGTTGCCACCCTGTAGATCAAGACCACCCCGAGAAACATCATACATACATCACAGAAGGGGTGTAACCTAAGACCACCCCTCAGATACATCACACCTACATCACAGAAAAGGCGGTCTAAAACAGAAATTTAGATGTTGTTTTTCTCTTGTCCTTGTTTATCTCCTGTCTGGCAGGTTATTTGATTGGATTTCCTGGGTAGCCTGGCCATTCTTTTGTAGTGATAAATACTTAGTTCCTGGGCCAGGTCACAGGCTCACAGCCTATTCAAACACAGACATACCCTTAAGACAGGATTTGTGAAGGAAAAGACAATGGGGAGGCTTTTCCATTTTGACCTTGCAGAGAAAATATCTGCTCAGTTTAGGAATCAAAATGGCTTCAGGTCGGTCTTCCTGTGCTGATCTATGTACATGCGGTTATGAACGTTACCATATATCTAAGACCTCAAAATTCCTATTACATCTGCAAAGAAAAATCCAGGTCAGGTGATACTATGAAATCCACCCTGAATGGGTGCAAGAGAGCACAGAAGCAGCCCCAAGCCAAGAACCACTGTCCTCTCTCTGTCTTGGGCCCAATCCCTTGTCCCAGAGGACCTCCCCGGGCCCTGCAGCCTCCTGGGCAGAGGTGGAAGGGCAGCAGCAGCAGCAGGAAAGGGGGCAGGAAAAGCCTCTGGCCTCATCCTGGCCTCCAGGGACACACAGTGCATCATCTGTGTTAAAAGTCGCTGAGGGGGGGGGTCGACATGCAGAGGGCCAGGAGGCCAGCTGGCTAGCCCCAGCTGGGCCATCTCATTCTAGAAGTCCCGCTGCGAAGACCCATAGGCCTCTGCTCCGACGTAAATCAGCGACCCGGGCTTCAAAGCCAGGGCACACTATCAGCAGATTGAACTGCACACACAGAATAGGCTTGAGGCTTGTGAAAGCATACAACAACTACAGATTTATTAATCATAAATCAGGACAAAGAAACATGTCGTCTCTCCCTCGGCGTCTTCTCAGAGAGAATGGGAAAAACAAAAGCTATACATAATGGAAGTTCCCAGCAAGCTGTGCTGGAATGTAAACAGACATGTGACACGCAACAGTTCCACATGTCTGCTCCTTAAGGTGGAATAGAAATCTCAACAGGGTGTGCTCTTGCGGGGATGGAAGCAACCGCAGAAATGAAGAGAAGAAGGCGAGGTACTTACTCTGAGTTGGGGGAATCTCCGCGCCACGGCCAACAGCAGAGCAATGCTCCTGGCCTCTAGCTCCTGAGCCACCCAGGTTTCTCAAGGGCGTATCCTTGGAGGTCCTGCGGGAGAAAAGAGCGTCTCAGTTGGGGCCAGTTGGGGCCAAAGCAGCAGGGCAGGCTCAAGGGCCTCAGCCCCGAGCAAGTTGGGGAGAGCACACAAGGGCCATTGGGACACTTACACTGAGCAGCTGAAGGAGGGTGCTAGGATTGGGGGCTTCTATCAGGAGACTCCCCAGCAAGAGCCAGAAGTGCCGCTTCAGTTCCTGCAGGAAAAGAGAGAAAAGTTGAGTGCTGGGCAGGGCCGTCTTTAACTTAGTTCCTGAGCCAAGTCACAGGCTCACCCTATTCATACACATATTGTTAAGTTGTGGGTGAACATATCAGACGACACAGCGATTCTTCAAATAGCTCTTGTTTATTCACAGGCCAGAACAGAACTGAACTGAAGGGTTCAGCCAGCCTGCTTATATAGAACTCCAGTACAACGTAACTGTAACAATTTTCTAAAACTATCCAATCACTGAACATCACTTTCGATCCCTTATTTGCATAACTATACACAGTATCCCCCTGCTGGCCCAGGGTGAGAACTTCAGTACATAACACATATATACCCTTAAGACAGGTATTGTGAATGAAAAGACAATGGGGAGGCTTTTCCATTTTCCTTTGACCTTGCAGAGGAAACATTTGGTCAGTTTGGGATCCAAAATGGCTCCAGGGCTGCCCTCCTCTGCTGCCTCAGACATGTGGCCCATACATTTATATACGTGTTTACCTGGCACATCCATAAACACACACACACACACACACACACAACCTTATTTTTTTATTTCAGGGAACTCAACTGGGCTGGGAACCAGGAACGTGTCTTATCTTTTCCTTTGTTTTACTCAATGGGTGTAAGGTGGAGGTCAAGGAAGGGACAGGGGCAAATCTGAGACCCAGGTTTCCACCAGAAAAACCCACCCAGTTTGTGACACAGATGTGATGCATGTATGACGTTTTATTAAAAGGTGCGGGTAAAATGGGCTTTTTTCTGCTTCTTCCAGTTGGCAGTTGAAAGTCCTGTTGCAACAGTTCATTGAATAAGGAGCCAAGACTCTGCAGGGGACCCCAGGACCCCCCAACCCAGGAGACAAAGAGAAAGGAAGGAATGCTACTTACAGCCTGTCCATTTCCGCCACGAAAAATTCCCACCCTCCTCTCTAAACTAGTTAACTATCTAAAATGCCCACCCAAGCCTAATTCTCACCCCAACCCCCAGCCCTAAGCCTACACCTAACCTGAACTACTCCTCTATAAACAAAATAAATATATACAGAATATATACAAAATAGGCACAAAGGTGCACTAAATAAAAATGTTTAAAAAAAATAAAGGACAGAAAGTAAAATAATAGTGTTAAAATAAATCAAATCAAAATAAATCAAAGTAATAAATCAATCAAAATCAAAATAAGAAACTGGAAAAATAACAGCAAACCAAACTCCTCTCCTAATCGCCACCAACCGCCACCAACTGCCACTAACTCCTCTTTCTCTACTCGCCTCACTACTAACCCATAATAGCTGCCTGCAAGTGGGTGGCTTTTAAAGGAGAAGCAAGAGAGGTCACAAAGGAAGGCGGGGCCTGGTCACCATGGCAACCCCCCACACCTGCGCCCACCTGGCCCCTCCCAAGAGGGGAGGCTTCTCTCTCAGAACTCAGAGGCACCTGCTGTTCTGCCTACACCTTCCTTTCATCTCCTTCCCAAAGGGAGACCATCCCCACATCCTTCCAGGCAGGCTAGGGGTCTCCATAGCGCAGGATTGGACCATCCAAACCCCTGGAGCACTGCTGCCGGTCAGTGAAGGTGATGCTGAAGTCAATGGGTCACAGGACTGACTCTGTCCATGGCAGCTTCCTAGGAATATTCCTCTGAAGTTCTTTAGCGGAAGAGGAGCAGGCGAACTTCTGCACTGGACCGACCATTGATTCCTTTCGTTAAGAGACAATCTGGAAAAGTCCCTGTTTAATAATAATAAAAAAAAAAATTATTTATACCCGATTCAAAAACCGGACTCAGGGCGGCTAACAACAAATTTAAAACACTTAATTGTAAAAGCAGCATAAAATACAGTCTAAAAACATGAATAACAATAAAATTCAAAGTTCGGAAATCAATTTAGGGAAAACCCATCTAATAAGCATTAGATAATCCCCAGGGCTAGCTGGCTGAATTAGTCCTGCTTGGACCAGCGAGGAGGCCAGGGGAGGATTAGCTGTGGGGTCTCAGAGCGAGTGATCTTCATAAAAGGGGAGGAGGAAGGAAGAGAAAGGAAATAAAAGATCAGGCTGAATTCAAATTAAAGGCCAGTCAGAATAGCTCTGTCTTACAGGCCCGACGGAAGGAGGTTAAATCCTGCAGGGCCCTAGTCTCATGGACAGAGCATTCCACCAGGTCGGAGCCATCACTGAAAAGGCCCTGGCCCTGGTGGAAGATAGTCTGACTTTCTTAGCGCCCGGGACCTCTAAATTATGGTTATTCATGGACCTTAAGGTCCTCTGTGGGGCAGACCAGGAGAGGCGGTCCTGTAAATGTGAGGGTCCTAAGCCACAAAGGGCTTTAAACGTCAAGACCAGCACCTTGAACCTGACCCTATACTCCACCGGGAGCCAGTGCAACTGGTAAAGCACTGGGTGAATATACAACAATGCCAGTGCAAAAGTTCGGAATGTGAGAGGAAGCAGAATTCGTCCCTCTGCAAGAAAGCCATAGGCCATGGGGTCCCCCCCCCCGGTGGACTAGATGACTCCCTTCCAAGTCTACCATTCTATGGTGTCAATTGCAGTAGACCCTCCAGATTTCCAAGGGGGCCGTTGGAGAATCTCAAGGCAGTGGCACCTTCTTCTGAGTTCCTGCACAAGCCTCGGCTCGCCCATTCAGGCTGCAGCCCCTCTGCTGTTGCTCCCGCCTCCCCGGGTATTCAGAGGTACACCCCCCCCCCGAATATGGAAGCTCCCCATTCATTTTGGTTTTTAATTTAGTATATTTATATAAAAGGTGCTATAAGAATTCTAAGGACTTTAAAGAAGAATGGGAACCATTTATGAAGTACTTAAAGAAACAACAAAATGAACTGGGCTCCTTGGCAGGTTTTGAATAAACATTCACAAACTCTATTGGTAATACAGTATACAGATAGACAAACTGAGGATCTTTACAATTTTATAACATGCAGAGAATAATATGTGCTGAGAAACCAGAGAGAGGAGCTGAGAGAAGCCCGGGGGTGGGTGGGAGGGTGGGTTTTTCTCTTTTGGGGGGAGGGGGGAAATGGGGGGGATGTGGAGGATGTATTTTTCATAAATTGTTATGTTGAAATTCCTAATAAAAAATATTTTAAAAAAGGAATTCTAAGGTCTCAAATCTATAAAATACATGTTCATAAATGTACGAGGCAAACACTTACAGCAGACCCTCAGGGCCAGCACACCCATGAGGCAAGGTGAGGTGACTGCCTCAGGTGGCAGAATCCACAAGGGCAGCAAATCCCAAAGTCGATCCTTTTCCCCGCCCGTTCCTGATGTATCTCCTCAGCCACCCCTTCTTCCCTGACTGGGGGGCATTTTGTGGTTCACCTCAGGTGCCAAAATGTGTTGGGCCAGCCCTGCTTGGGGCACAGGTAGAAGGCAATTCATACATTATTATTATAGAATTGATCCTAATGACATTGAAGACTGCACTTGTAGAATAATAATCTTTCTCTGGGGCTTGATTTGGGGCTTAGATGTTTGTACTGGTAACTAGAAAAGTTCCTTCAACGTGCCCCGTCCATAGCTGTCAACCGTCCCTTATTTGGCGGGAAACTCCCTTATCCCAGCACCGTGTCCCGCTGCTGTCCCTTATTGATGATGTCCCTTAAATTTCCCGGGTTCCATGCTCGCCCAGCTCAGGAGGGAAGCAAAGGCTCAGGGGTCCTCCGCTGCGAGAGAGAGCGCACGCTGGCACTGTCGTCCTGGCTCAAGGAGTTCCATCGGCCCTTCCCCGCCTGAGGGGGGGGAGGGAGAGAGACTCTCGCCCACGCCGCCCGCGAGCTCGGAGGCGGCAGCGGTGGTGGCAGCTGAGGAGGCGGCCTGAGGGAGGAGGAAGAGGAGGGGATGGGGAGGGACGCAGAAGGGCGGCGCTTTAGTGGCCGCCGTGGCACCTCAACCGCCTCATGCCGGATTGTCAATCCTACCAATGTATGTAACTCTTTACAATAGCAAAATCCCTTATTTTGGCTGCTGATCCCTTATTTTCAAATCTGTAAATTGACAGCTATGGCCCCATCCTGTGTGCATGAGCTTTTTACCATTCACGTGGTTAACTCTCAGTACATATGGGCCGTGGGGAGATTTCACATCTTGGAAGTTGCATCAGAACAGGAAGTGACTCTCCATTATCCCTGCAGGAGAGTGCAATTGGATCCAAGACCCAAGTTTTCCGTGAGGACCACCAAAAATAACATCAATTCACTGGGCTGTAATAAGCTTCAGATGTCACTTCAACTGGGTTGTTGTTTTTTTAAAATATATTCCAGGCAGAAGTTTAAAAATTGCATCCTTAGTCATTTCTGAGCCAAGCGAATCTCTTGGCAGTCAAAGCAGCAACGAGTCCAGGCAGCTGGCTCGAATCATAAATAGTGATTTAGAGAGAGTGCGAGTCGGGTTTTTCCTACAATCCTGTCCTTGAGCTCAAGTTACTGGGAACAGAATCAGGTCTGTGAACTGGGATTCCTGATTCCGTTAGCTGGAAGGGACTAATCCGTGCTGTTTTGGGATGCAAATACATAGGAATCGCATCCTGTTATATTTTTCAGTGTACACCGAAGATGTTTCAAAGCACGCTATAAGTGAGTGTTGAAGGACACTTGGGGTGATCTTAAGGACTCCAGTTCAGATGGAGATTTGCTTCCTTTCAGCCTGGCCCCATTCATCTGTTAACTGGAGAGTAGTTAAGGGTGCTGGGAATTATAGCACTGGGGGGAGACAACTGCAGTTCACAGGTTTCTCTGCAAGAAGCCATGTGTTTTAAATGTATGGAATGGGTGTGACCTAGCTTGGTGTAAAGAAAAGCTAAAACAAGGGATGTAAACATAAACCGCGGGTGGCGCTGTGGGCTAAACCACAGAGCCTAGGATTGCCGATCAGAAGGTCGGCGGTTCGAATCCCCATGACGGCGTGAGCTCCCGTTGCTCTGTCCCAGCTCCTGCCAACCTAACAGTTCGAAAGCACACCAAAGTGCAAATAGATAAATAGGTACCGCTCCGGCGGGAAGGTAAACGGCGTTTCCATGCACTGCTCTGGTACGCCAGCTCCCTCGGCCAATAAAGCGAGATGAGCGCCTCAACCCCAGAGTCGGTCACGACTGGACCTAATGGTCAGGAGTCCCTTTACCTTTACCTTATACAAGTGAGAGGAAACTGCATAAAGTTGAAATTTTATATTTCAGAAATCTTTTTTGTTTGTTTGTTTATAGAAAAGTTTGAATAGTTTTTAAATGTCCCTTTATTGTCACTAAAATCAAACCAGAATTTGAATTTGAACGTATTTGTCCTCCAAAGTCGTCGTCTTCTTCTTCTTCTGCGATCCCTCGTAGCCGAGTAAGATTGTCTTCCATAAACACGGTTTTAACAATGAGTCCATAAGTGACTGTGGAGGCCAATTCTGGATCCACATGTCCTTCCACAGTGGGGACATAGGTTTCCGGGTGGGAGTTGATCACAGTGAGGGTTTGCCAAGTGTGCCTTCCTCTTAGCACGTTTCTCCCTTGCGTCCTGAATTTGAGCGTCTTCAGATCCCATGATACCTTTGGTAAAGGCTGTTCTCCAATTGGAGCACTGACAGGCCAGTGTTACCCAGTTATCAGTGTTTATACTACTTTTTTTTTTTAAGATTTGCCTTGAGAGAGTCTTTAGACCTCTTTTGTTGACCACCAGCATTACACTTTCCCTTCGGAATAGAGTAGTAGAGGAACTACAGTCAGCAAGAAGATCAGGAAAAAGCCACAACCATCAAGAGAAAATATATTCTGAACAAAGTCACGAGGCTGGTCTTTGGGAAGAGCAGCGGGTCCTGCAATTACAGGGCTAGTCTTGTTTGAACAGCGCAGGGTGCCTTATGCATTATGATACCAGCAGGATGTTGGTACCAACCGTCCGACCTTGGCTTAAACCCTTAATGCATTTTTGTAACCTCGCTCACTAATCTTCAGGACAACAGCAGTTCTGATAGGAAAGGGCAGGCAAGCAACGCTTGATAAGCCCCAAGGGAATGTTACACAAGCCCACGAGCACATAGGCAGGTCCACCTTGAAAAGCAGGGGAGAAGATGAGCGTCAATAAATGAGCCACAACTGGGCCAAGGAAGACCTATCTGTATAATAATAGTAATAGTAATAATAATAATAATAATAATAATAATAATAATAATAATAATAATAATAATTTATTATTTGTACCCCACCCAAAAGAGGTTTAAAGACTCTGACCAACAAAGATTAAAAATACATTAAAATGTCACACATTAAAAACTTCCCTGAGCCTTCAGATGTCTTCTAAATGTCAGGTAGTTGTTTATCTCTTTGAGATACCTATCTGGTGGGAGGGTGTTCCACAGGGCGGGTGCCACTACTGAGAAGGCCCTCTGCCTGGTTCCCTGTAGCTTTGCTTCTTGCAATGAGGGAACCGCCAGAAGGCCCTTGGCGCTGGACCTCAGCGTCCGGGCAGAACGATGGGGGTGGAAACGCTCCTTCAGGTATACTGGACCGAGGCCGTTTAGGGCTTTAAAGGTCAGCACCAACACTTTGAATTGGTGTATCTGTAGAGTTTAGGGTTGGGTTCCATTGTGTGTGTGTGGTGGCAGATTTCTTCATGCTCAGATCCCAGGATGAATTCCATCATCGCATAACAGTTAAAACACATGGCTTTCCCCCAAAGAACCCTGGGAACTGTAGTTTGGTGCAGGAGCTTGAAACTGGAGCTCAGTTGGGTGCGCAAACTACAGTTCTTAAGATTCTTTGGGGGAGGTTATGACTGGTAAATTGATAGGGTTTTCTACCTTCCAAGGAACTTAGAATTGCAAAGTTGGAAGGGTCCCAGTGGTCATCTAGTCCAACCCTCTGCAATGCAGGAATCCTAGCTAAGGAACTTGTTTTGTGTGAAGGATTTTGGATCAAGTGAGCCTGCAGGCTAATGTGGTAAAGTCCAGACCTCAGTGAATACTAGTTTGCAACTCTGATGGAGATTTGCCCTGGCACATTTCTTAACTACTGTGAAGGAACATCTCCACCCCCATCATTCTACCCAGACTCTGAGGTCCAGCTCTGAGGGCCTTCTGGCGGTTCCCTCCCTGCGAGAAGAAAAGTTACAGGGAACCAGGCAGAGGGCCTTCTTGGTAGTGGCGCCCGCCCTGTGGAACATCCTCCCATCAGATGTCAAGGAAATAAACAACTATCTGACTTTTAGAAGACATCTGAAGGCAGCCCTGTTTTGGGAAGTTTATAATGTTTGATGTTTTCTTGTGTTTGATGTTTCAGTTCATTGGAAGCTGCTCAGAATGCTTGGGGCAACCCAGGACTCAGCTACATTAGTAAAGAAAAAGTGTTTTAAATGCGCTATAACACCAGGGACTCAGCTATATAGCTGCAAATAAAATATTTTAAGAGTGTTTTAAGTGCAATATACAATGTGGCACTAGATGGCAATGGTGAGAGTAACGGAAAATTCAATGTATTTTTAAAAATGCTTTTAAAAAAGCATTTTTAGAACGTTTTTTTTTATATGTGTGTAGATTCCACCCTGATGGCTTTGTGGAGTTCTGACTTTTGGCAACGTGTTTTCCTGAAACATTTTTTTAAAAGATGTGTTTAGATCCAGCCCCAGTCAGATGGGTGGAGTACAAATTATAATATTTTTATTTTTATTAATCTTAGGCAGACACCACTGGGCGATGGAGAGTGTCTTCAGTTCTTGGAATGAGCAGAACCACAATCTTTACCCAATCATAGCGGGTTAAGCATAACTCGGAGCAGTCTCTGGGGGAAACGGACACATCAACAGCCTGGTGTTTGTTTTTAAAGAACAAAGCACTCCAAACCATTATGTACCAAAGCTGTATCTCCCATCAGCAGTTTCCAAGGTGCTATCAAGTATTTGTTTGATGTGTTGCGTAACTGAATTTTACCCAAGCTGACTTGGCTGCCTCCAGTAAGTTTAGACATCTCTGAACTATTTTTGCAAACAGGTTGCTTAAAGAGGGAACCATCTCCTGTTAACTGCATAGCATTGGTCTTGCTTTAGCTGCAGGGCATTGGGTGACGTGCCTTCAGGGTGTCGCTATTTTGTGCGAGGAATTCAAGCGGGTACCAGGAAATTTAGGTTGGCGTAGCTGACGTGGGTGAAAGCACTCTGTCACCCTAGCAGAACAAATCCACTTTTTAAAAAATTGAAACACTCTTCCTGGGCCACCACCTTCAACAGGAACTCTTGAATCCCTTCTGAAGTGGTACCAGCCCAGACACAATGACAATGAGACCTGGGTGCAAGTGTGCTATCTTTAACCAGTTGCATGCTGGTTAAGATGTATAATAATAATAATAATAATAATAAATTATTTATATCCCGCCCTCCCCAGCCGAAGCTGGGCTCAGGGCGGCTAACAACAATAAAATAGTACAACATTCTAAAATCATTTCATTATAAAATTAATTCAACTCAAATTGCTGGCAACCATTAGGCTAAAGTTCTGTGAAGATTGCCAAAGGAGGGAGTCAGGCTGTACCCTGACCAAAGCCCTGGTGGAACAGCTCCGTCTTGCAGACCCTGCGGAAAGATGTCAAGTCCCGCAGGGCCCTAGTCTCTTGTGACAGAGCGTTCCACCAGATCGGAGCCACAGCCGAAAAAGCCCTGGCTCTGGTTGAGGCCAGCCTAACCTCCCTGTGGCCTGGGACCTTCAAGATGTTTTTGTTTGAAGACCGTAAGGTCCTCCGTGGGACGTACCAGGAGAGGCAGTCCCATAGGTACGAGGGTCCTAGGCCGTATAGGGCTTTAAAGGTTAAAACCAGCACCTTAAACCTGATCCTGTACCCCACCGGGAGCCAGTGCAGCTGGTATAGCACCAGGTGAATGTGATCCCGCGGCAAGGACCCCGTAAGGAGCCTCGCCGCGACATTCTGCACCCGCTGGAGTTTCTGGGTCAGTCTCAAGGGCAGCCCCACGTAGAGCGAGTTACAATAATCCAGTCTGGAGGTGACCGTCGCGTGGATCACAGTGACTGAACATTCCTTATCGCCTGTTTTCCAAACACTGAGCAAGGAACTCTGTGTTTGGAAAACTCTGTGGTTCTTCTCTCTCCCGGCCTGAACCTAAACTGAAGTTATTTTTAGTTCTAATGTTTTCGCAAGCGCCGTCAAGAGCCAAGAACAGGGAAATGCACAGCTCGAGAGAACTTCTCCAAAGTTCATAAAAACAAGTGGGAGGGAAGAGGAATCTGGTTTTCGTCGCTGTCTGCCCAGACCAAGAAGTTGCTCCTGCCAAATTCATACTTTCCGCCACATCTGAGGTTATGAATATGCCACAGTGGGGGAAAGCTGCACCGGTTGAATATCTGCCCGGTTACCATGCCACTGTTCAAAGGCATAGGGAGGGAAAGGAGGAGTAAACTGATCTGACAGACCACATAACAAGGGCGATAACAGGAATTTTTAGGGGGAAAGCTTTCAAGAGTCTTCTTTAACAATATTAAAAAGTTAGATATTTTATGCAGTTTGAAAAACTGGAAACTTTCCAAAATATAGTTGCCAACTGTCCAGTAAGTAGCCTGGTTTGTGCCTGTGCCTCTTACTCCTTGAACTATTGTTCTGGCCGACAGTGATGGAGACTGTAGCCCAAAACATCTGGAGGGCATCAAACTGGCATTTTAAATCCTGTTGGCATCCAGCGCATAGCTGTCAACCATCCCTTATTTGGCGGGAAAGTCCTTTATCCCAGAGCTGTGTCCCGCTGCTGTCCCTTATTGATGATGTCCCTTAAATTTCCCGGGTTTCAAAGGAAGCAGCTCCTCTCCCTCCCTCCCTGCCGGCCAGGGAGGAGGGGGGCTCCAACTGTGTTGCTTGGCTGCGTTGCTCACCCAATAAGGAGTCTAAGAACGACTGGGGGGTGGAGCTTGCATGCTTTGTGCCAATCAAATTGGCCGCATTGCCTGGGGACTTGCCTTTGCTCAGCGCTTCCCAGCGGAGAGGGGACGGTGGTTTTCCTTGCTGCATCCCCTTTGCCGGGTTGCTGCGCTGTGGGAACCACCGCTTGAGGCTTTGTTTGGCTGCTGGCTGGGCTTTCTGCCTTTGGCTTGGAGGGGCTCAGAAGTTGAACATACCTGTGCCAGGAAAATCCCTTATTTTGGGTGCTGATCCCTTATTTTCGAGGCTGCTGGTCCCTTATTTTCAAATCTGTAAGTTGACAGCTATGATCCAGCGTGCCAGTTCACCAGGTTCCTCAGTCATTTTCAGAGACTTCCTTGCCATCGGTGCAAAACATTATCAGTAACTAACTAAGATCTAGGAGCAGCTCAATCCTGCCCACTGCTCCCCAAATCCCGGAGGAAACTTGAACGAATCATCTTTTAAAATCAACCTTTTAAAAATATTTTGCGACAAGAGGCAGCTTGTGCCAGCAGTCTACATCAGCTGTGTTGTTCTCAATACCTTGGGGACTTTTCTTACCTAAGGATTGTGTTATACAGGAACTTACAACAAGAAGCAGTAAGACCTAGCCACGCGATGGTCACCTCCAGACTGGATTATTGTAACTCGCTCTACGTGGGACTGCCCTTGAGACTGACCCAGAAACTCCAGCGGGTGCAGAATGCCACGGCGAGACTCCTTATGGGATCCTCGCCGCGGGATCACATTCATCCGGTACTATACCAGCTGCACTGGCTCCTGGTGGAGTACAGGATCAGGTTTAAGGTCTGGTTTTAACCTTTAAAGCCCTATACGGTCTAGGACCCTCGTACATACAGGACCGCCTCTCCTGGTATGCCCCACGGAGAACCTTACGGTCTGCAAACAAAAACATCTTGGAGATCCCGGGCCACAGGGAGGTTAGGCTGGCCTCAACCAGAGCCAGGGCTTTTTCGGCTGTGGCCCCGATCTGGTGGAACGCTCTGTCACAAGAGACTAGGGCCCTGTGGGACATGACATCTTTCTGCAGGGCCTGCAAGACAGAGCTGTTCCACCAGGCCTTTGGCCAAGGCACAGTCTGACCCCCTCTTCTGGTAATCCCCATAGAACTCTAGCCCGATGGTTGCCATTAATTTGATTCTGAATTGATTTTAGAATGAATTGATTTTAGAATGTATTTTAATTAATTGATTGTGATTTTATGTAAACTGTGTTACTTTTACTGTTGTTAGTTGCTCTGAGCCCGGCTTCGGCTGGGGAGGATATAAATAAAATTTTATTATTATTATTATTATTAAGAAAAGATAAGAAAAGATGAAATGCAATAACATTGGAATGAGCCCCATAGGTTATACACCGTACATATGAACTGTATACGTTGCACAGACTGGACTAGACCTTTACAATAGGAAATAACCAGTAAAATTATCACAGTTATTATCCTTCAGCCTGTTGCGCTTTGTGTATTGTGACAACTGTATTTGCGTAGCAAGGTATTGAACTTGTTTTGATTTTGATTTAGCCGAGATTCCTGTATTGCAGGGCGTTGGACTAGAGGACCCTTCGAACTCTTACGATTCTGCGAACAAGTTTTGGGCACTGATAAGTGATGGAGTTTCAGGCTGTGGCTCATCCACCTTGGTTGCTACGGCAGCAGGGGAGGCTGCCATAGCGATTGTTATGAAAACTGTCCCTCCGCCTGAGCCTCCGAGGAAAGTGTTGCCTGAAATGAACTCTTGGCTTGGCTGACAGACAATGCAATTACGCAAGCTGAAATTTGCCCTTAAAACGCCTCTTTGAAAATGGATCTCTCGTTCCTTTTCTTTTTGCCCCGCAGAGCTTATTTGCTGCTGAATCCAGGGAAAGCAAAGCAAGGCAGATCCCCAAAATATTGTTGCTTCTGGATAAGCTTGTGCCACATGAAATAATAATAATAATAATAATAATAATAATAATAATAATAATAAATTTTATTTATACCCCGGCCTCCCCGGCCAGAGCCGGGCTCAGGGCAGCTAACACCAATAAAATCACAGTAAAAGCATAATAGGGGAAAAAGAAGGGGGGGCCAAAAAAAACCCAATTTAAAATACAGGTTAAAATGCAGTTTAAAATGCAGCCTCATTTTAAAATAGCTGATAAATCAAGACCATAAGGGGAGGGCAACATAAGGGTCAGACTGAGTCTGAATCAAAGGCCAGGCAGAACAGCTCTGTCTTGCAGGCCCTGCGGAAAGATGTCAAGTCCTGCTAGACCCTAGTCTCTTGTGACAGAGCGTTCCAAGTCGGGGCCAGCACTGAAAAGGCCCTAGCCCTAGTTGAGACCAATCTAACCACCTACAAAATGTTGCCATTTGTGGATCTTAAGGTCTTTTGTAGTGACAAATACAGTAGTACCTCGGGTTAAGTACTTAATTCATTCCGGAGGTCCGTTCTTAACCTGAAACTGTTCTTAACCTGAAGCACCACTTTAGCTAATGGGGCCTTCGGCTGCCGCCATGCTGCCGGAGCACAATTTCTGTTCTCATCCTGAAGCAAAGTTCTTAACCCAAGGTACTATTTCTGGGTTAGCGGAGTCTGTATACTGAAGCGTATGTAACCTGAAGCGTATGTAACCCGAGGTACCACTGTATTGATATGCAGTTGAAAATAGAAACAAAAGAACCCATGGAAGGGATGGAGGGAAGTCAGGAGATTCAGAGCAATCTTGATATTTTGAATTTGTTTATTTTCTTATTTTCTTTCTTTCTTTTTCTTTCTTTTTCTTTCTCTCTTTTTGAAAATCAAATAAATAAATAAAATCTGTCATCTGTCATCTGTTATCTATCTATCTATCTATCTATCTATCTATCTATCTATCTATCATCTATCTATCTATTTTTGAAATGAGCAAGGAAACTACAGCAGACCAGAACAACTTCTTTGTAAAATCCAAAACTTATATGCATCTGCTAAGGCTTAATTGCAGGATGGGAGAACTCATGCAAGTCCCTCCCTCTCTCCTCCTCCTTCCAGGGATGAATGCCACAGAAGTCTTTCAGCCGCTCTGTTTACCTGATGCCAGGCAGCAGACATGAAACTCACAAAGCCTGCCTGACAAGCTGCTAAAACTTGCATTAAGAAGGGAGGGGTTCAGATCTGCCCGGCAACTGGGCCAAAGCTGCTTCAGAACACCTGGGCTTCTCCTTTGACAAGGGCAGAGGTCCCTTTGCTCCTTCTCCCAATGCCACTTGAATTATCCTGGCCTGTTTACCTGCTGCTAGAGGCATCAAAAGACGACTTCAAGCTTACAGTGCTATTAAATTTGCCAGTCTCTCTAAGTCTTGTTGTTTTTATCGGCCAAATGGGCAGGTTTTTTGTTTTAGTTTTTGCAAGAGGGATTCAAGCACATACCAGGGAATTTTTATTATTATTATTATTATTATTATTATTATTAAAATATTTAAACTTTTCAGATATATACATTTCACTGATTTTACCATCATTTTGACATTTTAAAACTTGACTTCCTTCCCCCTCCTTCTGCGGCTCCTTAAATTTATTTTTATTTGCATGTTTGTTTGTTTTTTGTTTAAATAATACAGAAAAAAACTAAAAATAAACTAAAAAGAAATTAAAATAGATTGAAAACAATCCAAAAACATTGAAAACAAATATTACATACTTATCATATAATACTCCCTTCCCCACCCGCAGCTTCCCTCCACCACAATTCGACTTCTATGAATCTCTATTTCCACCTTTATCTTTTCATTCTCCAAATGTATCATTCTTTATATTTCTTTTATCTCTTCTCTTTTCCAATTCATAGATATACTTTACATTTTTATTCTGGGCATATTAGCATATCTTTCTTAGAACAATATTTAACATATAATACATTTATTTTTAATATCTTCTGCCTAGCCAAATTCACTTAACTTACTCATTTGTTTATCTTCTTTAAATATATACTCTAATGTAACTGCAGGTTATAATCCTGCCAGTGTTTTTATCTGCTTACCATTTATCTGTAAATATTCAACAAACCATTTCCACTCTTTGGTCAAAAGTTTGTGACCTTAAAGTGGATTAAAGCTCTCGGTCACCCTAGTGCAAGAAACCCCCGATTAAAAAAACAATAATTAACATTTTTGTGCTTTGAGTCGGGGAAGCGCATTGGAAAGGGCAGAACGAACAAACGAATGAGAGAACATGTAAACAACCCGCAAGCAAATCAGAATGATTGTTCACTGTTGTATAACCTCTCTCTCTGCACCACACCTGCAAACAAACCAGAATGCATACTAAATAAAGCTCAGGTGCAATCTAGCCTATGTACTTGGTTTGCTGTGTGCGGGATCTGAGCTGCCGCCCTTTTAGCGCCCTCTGGTGAGGAAAAGGTCTTACATCTGGAAGTCAAATCTGAGAAGCTGAGAAGTGGAGAAACCTGCCCCGAGGCGCTTACAATCTGAGGAGCAGCTGTTGAAGGGAGGGTGCAAAACAAGGCAAAGACCATGGGTAGGCAAACTAAGGCCCGGGGGCCGGATCCGGCCCAACTGCCTTCTAAATCCGGTCCGTGGATGGTCCTGGAATCAGCGTGTTTTTACATGAGTAGAATGTGTCCTTTTATTTAAAATGCATCACTGGGTTATTTGTGGGGCCTGCCTGGTGTTTTTACATAAGTAGAATGTGTCCTTTTATGTAAAATGCATCTCTGGGTTATTTGTGGGGCATAGGAATTCATTATTATTTTTTGCAAAATATAGTCCGGCCCCCCACAAGGTCTGAGGGACAGTGGACCGGCCCCCTGCTGAAAAAGTTTGCTGACCCCTGGCAAAGACTCTTACTTTTTAAACCAACAGTATTATGATACTCTCACTCGTCCTCCTTGCAGCAAGAAGTTCCAGGAGTGTGGCAATTAACCAGGTTTGGTTTTATTTGGAAGGATATCCCTGGAGCCTTAGGGAGTTCATAATATTTCAGTTTATTTACACTTAGACATGTTGAGCATAGATGGTGATATTGCATTAAACACCCCAAGCAGACTTCAAAAGTCCCAGCTTCACATCAGATCTCCAGGGAGAGGGATTGAGTCAACCTAATGGCACTGAAATACTAGTTTCACATGGTGTATAGTCCAGAGGGGGGGGGGAAACACAACTCCAGGTGTACTCAGCAGGAATTATAAATGCTCATTAACTGTCTGGATCCTTCAAACAGACCCCATTATCTAGCGATGTTTGCTCAGAGGAGAGAGGCAGGTACTTAAGCCTGAGAAGGGTTCCCTGGCCCAGTCCTCAGTGCAAACATTTTAGATGGAGCTCGCTAGTGTCTGTATGGGGTTTATAATGTTTGTTTTAACGGTGGAATAGAGATCAACAATTCTTCCAGGTGTCTGCTGGGCTAGCATTGACAGAATCATTAACCAGCAGCAGATTTCATCCATCTCCCGCCTGCTTCTTGGGAGAAAAGCAATGACAAACCTAGACAGCATCTTAAAAAGCAGATACATCACCTTGCCAACAAAGGTCTGTATAGTTAAAGCTATGGTTTTCCCAGTAGTGATGTATGGAAGAGAGAGCTGGACCATAAAGAAGGCTGATCGCTGAAGAATTGATGCTTTTGAATTATGGTGCTGGAGGAGACTCTTGAGAGTCCCATAGACTGCAAGAAGATCAAACCGATCCATTCTGAAGGAAATCAGCCCTGAGTGCTCACTGGAAGGACAGATCCTGAAGCTGAGGCTCCAATACTTTGGCCACCTCATGAGAAGAGAAGACTCCCTGGAAAAGACCCTGATGCTGGGAAAGATGGAGTGCACAAGGAGAAGGGGACGACAGAGGACGAGATGGTGGGACAGTGTTCTCGAAGCTAACAACATGAGTCTGATCAAACTGTGGGAGGCAGTGGAAGACAGGAGTGCCTGGCGTGCTCTGGTCCATGAGGTCACAAAGAGTCGGACACTACTAAACGACTAAACAACAACAAATTTCCAGGCAGGGTGGGGGGGAAATTCTAAAGTCCTGTAGACAGGGCTGGATTTAGGGTTGAAGAGGCCCTAAGCTATTGAAGGTAATGGGGCCCTTTATATGTCCAGCTGTCCTTTGTCAACAACAAATTGTCACTGTTTTTTGTGTTGAATATATGCTATATGGTAATTTATGGACCTAATAGGTATCTCAAGCCATTTGCTGATGTTGCTGTGCAACCAGTCCATGCAGAATGTAGGCACCCTATATATAGAAATGAGCAAACCAGTGATATTTTAGGGAGCAGGTGAGCGGGCGGGGCCCATGACTTACATCATGGGAGCCTACACAACACAAAACACTGTTGCTGTATGTGGGTTTTATTTTATTTGTTTTTTATCTTATATTTTGGAAATGTACTGTAATAATAAAATTTAAGGTCTTATATATATAATAAATGTTCATAAATGTACCAACCAAGCACGTACATAGATCAGCACAGGAAGACCGACCTGAAACCATTTTGACTCCCAAGCTGACCAAATGTTTCTCTGCAAGGAGGGAGGAAGTGAAAAAACCTTCCCATTGTCTCAGGAATTGGGTTATCACCATCTCAAAGGAATGGCCAGACTACCAGGAAAGGCAATCAGATAAGGCATTATCAGACAACCTGGCAAACAGGAAAAACAACATTCAAATTTCTGTTGTAGACCACCTTTTCTGTGATGTAGGCATGGTGTTTGTGGGGGGGTGTCTTGGGTTACACCCCTTCTGTGATGTATGAATGATGTATGGAGCAGTCTTGAGCTCCAGGGCAGGGAATTAAAATTAAATGTCTATGTAAGGGCAGGCACCCCTTTGTTCTGGGTCCTCCTCCTTTCCTGCGTGTGAGGGGAGCACCCTGTTGCAACAGATCAACAAAGATCAGGCTTACTAGCTGCTTTGCTTCTCAATATTCTCTGGTTGGCCTCTTATTTTCTCCTACCAATAGGGAACCCACGTAAGGACTCTATACAGGCTCTTGGATACCCCATAAGGGGAAAAGGGCAGATTTTGTTTACAACAGTACATCCAGGTGTGTTTTTTCCTTTAATTTTTTTGAGGCCCCCCCCAAGAGAGTGGTGCCCTAAGCTATAGCTTGTTTAGCTTATATGTAAATCCGGCACTCCCTGTAGAGCAGCTGCCAATCAGTGTAAACAGCATGAGCTAGATTGACAAAGGTTCCTAACTCAGTACAGGACAGTTTCCTATGTTCCAGTTGCTGTCATGGCAAGCTTCAGCTCTGTTGCAGGAAACCCACCCCCCAAATCATTCAGTTTGTACAAACATGACACACACACAATCACACACGACATACGCAACGTTTCTGTTATAAATTCATAGTAAATCAACCATACATCGGATTTACACCGGTCTACTTTTATTTTACTCCATGAAGGAAGGACTATCAAAGGGGGATGGTTTGATACAGGATGGCCATAATCCCTTAACCGTAGCAGCACATACACAGGAGCCCTACCCAGTTGGCATGACAACCTTGATGGTCCCAGACAGAAGTCCATCAAGGTCACAAGGGACTTGCATATGGGAGTGGATTCAACATGGAGTGGAACAAAGGACAATGATCAGATCTTCCCTCTGGGGGCAGGAAACTGCCAGCTCCCCTTTGTCTCCTGGAAGTGACTCATGGGGAGGGGGAAGGAGGAACCAGCCAGGTGACAAGACACTCAGGTTACTTCCACAACTCCTCCCTCAACCCCTCCTTTTTGTGATGTGTCAATGATGTAGTCATGATGTAGTTCTAGGGGTGTAGTTTGGGGGATTAGTAACTAATAAAAGTTGGGGTCTTTTTTGTTCTGGGCTTCCATTTTGTTTCACCTGGTGGCAGGTGGGAGTCCTGTCACGACAGTCTTCAATAAAGACCAAGCCTACTGGCTGGTGTTTTGCTCTGGTATTCCTGGCTGGTGTCCTTGTTTTTTTGTCCAAGGGAGCCCTCGGATTTCTCCGTTAACAGCTCCTACATGTCAAGGAACCCAAAGCAGTCCTGTATCCAGGTTTTTACCGGTATCAGATCTGCTGTACCGTATTAAAACAGAACTCTGCTGTTTATTCTCACTGCTTCTTACAGGGGAATTTGCCCGGTGAGCCGTTTCCTGGTTGCTTTTGATAAAGAGTGGCACAAATATTTAGATATCGCCTAGCCCCTTCAAGTCCTCTCCTCGCGTACAGGAATGGCGTTTACAGTAAAGTTCAAATTCCAGAAGGGCAGCAATGTCTTGTGGCACTTTATAAAAACAAACGGCGACGTGGGCTTTGCAAGGTGAAAGTCCACATTGCCAGAGTCAGGGCACGTTACCTTCTGGTGAACCCGTTGTACACCCGGAAACGCAAGTTGGTGTGTATAAGGGGAGAGGAATGGGCGAATTGTCAACAATGAGACAAAAAGACCATGAAGTGCAACAGGCATAGGAAGCCTGTGACAGACTGTGCAAAATGCCTGGTCCAAATTGCTGTGAAATAAAAAAAAAATTAAGGTATTATATATATAATAAATGTTCATAAATGTACCAAGCAAACACGTACATAAATATATAAACCACATGTCTGAAGCAGCACAGGAAAATAGCCCTGAAACCATTTTGACTGACTCCCAACTTGACCAAATGATTTCTCTGCAAGGTCAAGGAAAATAAAAAAGCCTCCCCATTGTCTGTTCATTCACAAATCCTGTCTTAAGGGTATATATGTGTATGAATAGGGTGAGCCTGTATTTATCATTACAAAAGACTGGCCAGGCTCCCCAGGGTATCCAATCAAGTAAGCATTAACAAGTGACCTGCCAGACAGGAGATAAACAACACACTCAGATTTCTGTTGTAGACCGCCCTTTCTGTGATGTAGGTGTGATGTGTCTGGAGGGTGGTCTTGGGCTACATCCCTTCTGTGATGTATGTATGATGTTTCTGGGGGTGGCCTTGGACTCCAGGGCAGGCAATTTAAAATGTCTATATAAGGGCGGGCACACCTTGGTTTGGGGTCCTCCTCCTCCTGTGTGTGAAGGGGACACCCTGTTGCAACAGTTCAATAAAGATCAGGCTTATGAGCTGCTTTGCTTCTCAATATTCTCTGGTTGCCCTCTTATTTTCTCCGACCGATGGAGAACCTGCAAAGGACTCTATAAGGGCTCTTGTGTCCCCCATAAGGGAATTAGAGCAGATTTTCGTTTATTACAGCTGGATGTGCCCAGCAGGGATTTTTAGGTGGAGATTTTAAAAAACCAACAACTTCAGACCCTCCTGGCAAAGGATGGTCAAATCCTTCAGTTTCTCATTCTTCCACTCTTAGCCTCAGTTTCCCACAGTTTAGGGCACATTTTGGCAAAGCAATTTCCCATATTATAATGCATCTTTGTATGCTTTTTTCGTGAATGTGTGCATTGTTATGCACACGCTCCCCTGATATATGCACTTCTGTATGCATTGGTTGGCTGGAGAAACTGTGCTGCACAATACAGAGCAGTGTAAGTCCCAATTGGCGGCCGTGTTTCGGTTCACCTTTTGATTCTGAAGGTGTGAATTAGGTACACATGCCTTTAAGTGCATACAGTGGTACCTTGGTTCTCAAACGCCTTGGTACTCAAACAACTTGGAACCCAAACACTGCAAACCCGGAAGTGTGTGTTCCAGTTTGTGAATGTTTTTCGGAAGCTGAATGTGCTCCGCTTTGAGTGTTACGCTTCTGATTTGAGTGCCACACTTCCTTGAGGTCTATCTGTTTTTGCTATTTATTTTGCGTTGTTGTTTTTGCGACTGTGTAGAACCCAGTCCAGCTACCGATGGATGGATTGTATGACTGCAGTACATTGCATATTGCTTTCATTTTATGGATCAATGGTCCCGTTAGGTAGTAAAATTCATGTTAAATTGCTGTTTTAGGGCTTGTTTTTAAAAGTCTGGAACGGATTAATCCGTTTTGCATTACTTTCTATGGGAAAGCGTGCCTTGGTTTTGGAACGCTTTGGTTTTGGAACGGACTTCCGGGACAGATTAAGTTTGAGAACCAAGGTGCCACTGTACTGAATTGTATCAGCCGCCATCCTGACTTGGCCTATCAAAACCTGCCTTTGAAAGCCCTCTCAATTTCAAAAGCAGCTTGATAATATGAAGCGCTGTGTGTGTTTGCAAGAGACAGAAGCACTAAGACCCAATGAGTTGAGCAGAACTAGGTGTGTTGTCCTTTAACTCCCAGCCACTGTTTATATCTCTTATCTCACCTGGGCTCTTTACACAAATGGCACAGCCTACTGCTGTTAACCCTTTTGACGGCCTTTTGGCTCCAGGGATTGCAACATTCCCCATCCCCTACCCCTTGGGAAACAGGAAGCATTCAGCCCAGATGCTGAGCCTTTATTTCCTTCAATTTCCCTGCAGAAATTCATAGCTGTGGCTACGGGATAAACAAGACCCTTTGAGGTGTTAATGCTGTGGACCCCTGCATGACAGGCTCAGGTTGTATGTTGTTCTTGTTTAGTCGTTTAGTCGTGTCCGACTCTTCGTGACCCCCTGGACCAGAGCACGCCAGGCACTCCTGTCTTCCACTGCCTCCTGCAGTTTGGTCAAACTCATGCTGGTAGCTTCGAGAACATTATCCAGGTTGTATATATGCGTAAATACACCATATATCATAAAGACACCGCAGTCTCCACTGGGGGTGAATCTACACACGGGGGGGAGGGAGGGGGGAACCGCTATAAATAAGTCATAAATTAAATCGTTTTAAAAGAAAAATACTGTATGTAAAATCGCATTAAAAAGTTTTGTGCTCTACAGCGCCACCTGGTGTTGCATGTTTATAACACATTTAAAATGATGTTTTTTTGACAAATGTAGCCGTGTGTCTCATTTCCAAAAGAAAACACGAACCCTGGGTAGGACACCTGGAACCTCCTGGAATCTTGCACCACTCAAGAGATTTTTTTAGAGTGGGGGTGCATGCAACAATACAATAAGTTGATGCAGTGATAAATTAGGCTGTCACTGTATTCGTTTTCATTGGCCACTTTCAGACGTGATATTTAGAGAGACAGAAACTTCTTTTGTCGTTAACACACTTTTAATATACAACTGATTAATGCAGCAATCAGGTTGCAATGAGTTAATTCCAAGGACAGTCCCTTGAGGTTTGGTCACTTGATCTGAACAGGCCAGTGGAATCTACCAGGCAGATGCCCTTTTATTCTAAACAGCTGAACTCCCAAACAAGCACATCAGCATCAATTGAAGACCATCAATTGAAGACCATCTTGTTTGCTGCCACAGAGAAGGGGTCACCAGTACAGCAACTGTACCTGCCAGTTTGCCTACTGCTGCAAAAGGAAGACTCCTTGCTCTTCTTACTCAGTTCCTCCTCGTATTGGCTCCGTCTCTCCTGCATTAAACACACCCGCGTTCCATTGTATGCCAGGATTATATCCCACCTACCCCTCCTCCTGTTCTGAAGAGAAGAGAGGTGCAAAAACCTTCTCCTTATGAGTGAGAACCAGTGGCTGATGTAGATGTGTTTGTGTTCTTCTCCATAGGTGGGGGGTCTGGTGGGGAAACACGCCGGTACCATTTTGCGTCTCTGTCTCTTTTCCCATTCGTTCAGACGTGGCCGCAATTTTGTGCTCTCACGTTCCACATTTTGTGCCTGGCACCCACTGCACATTTTCAAAATTCCAAATACACCCACTGCCCCCCCAAAATCTGGAACGGTAAAACCAAGGTGGAAAAGTTCAGATTTGAACTCGAATATTGCCGATCTGAGCCACATCCTCAGAAAACACACAAGTCCGCCGAGGTTTGTTCTGCAAATGAAGCCTTCATCTTCAAGAGGTTATCTGCTCTTTTGTCTTCCTGCCTCCTTCCAAACAGGGGACGCCCAGAAGCCTTGTGCGTTGATTCTCCTTTCTTGTGCATGATAGCTTTTATAGCCTGATGAACATTCCTGGCGGTGCTTCATGGTAAAAAAAACAAAAAACGGCTAAGGAAGCCTAGACGGTTATATCCAGTCAAAGGCGACTATGGCGTTGCAGCGCTCATCTCGCTTTTCAGGCTGAGGGAGCCGGCGTTGGTCCACAGGCAGCTTTCTGGGTCATGTGGCCAGCATGACTAAACTGCTTCTGGTGCAACGGAACACTGTGACGGAAACCAGAGCGCACAGAAACGCCGTTTATCTTCCTGCCGTAGCGGTACCTATTTATCTACTTGCACTGGCATGCTTTCAAACTGCTAGGTTGGCAGGAGCAGGGACCGAGCAACGGGAGCTCACCCCGTCGCGGGGATTCAAACCGCCGACCTTCCGATCAGCAAGCCCAAGAGGCTCAGTGGTTTAGACCACAGTGCCCAAGAGGCTCAGTGGTTTAGACCACCCCGCTCTTCATGAGCGACAGTTAAATGGGCCTGTCCCCAGATCCTGCCCTTCCTCTATTCCCATGAGATGTAGTAATGGGCACCAGCTTGGACGGCTCTTGCACTCATGTCCTGTTTGCAGGCTTTCCTTGGGTTGGCCACTGGGAGAACAAGATGCCAGCCCTGAGAGGAGTTTGGCCTGATCCAGCTCTTCTTAGTCTCTTATCCTGCAATGCCAATTGAACAAATATGGCACGGATATCACATGTCCACAGTCGGAGTCTGTTTTTATCACAGAAGCCCAAAGCCTGCTCCTCTACCCTCCCAAGGTGTGTGCATGTTTTGGTTCGATAGAGGTTGCTTTCTCTGTACGAAATTTGTGAAGTTTAAAGGGAGGAGGAGGAGGAGGAAAAAGGAAGCTGCTCCTTTCATTCCGGGTTCTCGTACATGGTGAAACTCTGGAGTTGCCCTCGGAGCTGCTTGAAGTCTGGCCTCTCTTTTGGGTTCAGGTCCCAGCATGCGCACATGATGTTGTACATTGTGGCAGGACAGTTGAGAGGGCAGTGCATCCGGAAGCCGGTCTGGACGTGCTTGAAAACTTCACTGTTGGTCATACCTGCAAAGAGCGAAGAAAATGATAATGTTAATACAGTCATAACTCATGTTACGTTTGCTTCATGTTACGTACTGGAAAGGGTTACTTCCAGGTTTCGCCGCTCGTGCATGTGCACAAGTGCTAAATCATGCTTCGCACATGCGCACAAGCGCCAAATGGTGCCGCACACCAGCGCAGGTACGGCGCTTCAGGTTGCGCTTTTTTCATGTTGCGAGCGGGGCTCCGGAACAGATCCTGTTCGCGACCAGAGGTACCACTGTAATAATAATAATAATAATAATAATAATAATAATAATAATAATAGTAAGTGTAGCTGCATTTAAAATGCAGCAGGTGCTGCTGAATTAACATTATATTTTTAAAATGATCATCAATTTATTTCTATTATTATTATTGTTCAAGAATGAAAAATTACAGTTGCAAAATCACACAGTTACAAATTATAGTATATTGTATATTGTATTATAGTATATTGTATTTTAAAATGGGGTTTCAGAGTTTTTAGGGGTTTTTGAATGTTTTATGTAGTTTTTCAATTTCATTGTTCTGTATGGGACAATGACAATAAAGATATTGTATCGTATTAACAAATTCAAATCCTGTGTTTATCAAATTACCATATTTTTTGCTCCATAACAAGCACCTGACCATAAGATGCACCTAGTTTTTAGAGGGGGAATGCAAGAAAAAAAATTTCTTTAAAGGGAACGGGTTGTCCTTCTCCCTCCTCGGGGAAAAGCCCCCAAGAGCCGCACACACGATCCGCGCGGCTCTTGTGGGCTTTTCCGGGAGGTGGGGGAAGGGACAAAGTGCGGCTAAGCCAGAAGCTAGAATAGTGAGAGGGAGCGCAGCGATCCCTCTTGCTGTTCTGGCTTCTGGAATAGCTGCGCAGCCTCTTCAGGGCAGGGGGGGTGAAGGCTCCCTGCTGCCCTGAAGAGGCTTCGCACGGCGAAGCTAGAACAGTGAGAGGGAGAGCTGCACAGCGATCCCTCTCGTTGTTCTGGCTTCTGGGATAGCTGTGCAGCCTGCATTCGCTCCATAAGACGCACACACATTTCCCCTTACTTTTTAGGAGAGAACAAGCGTGTCTTATAGAGCAAAAAATACGGTAATAGAAACTATACAGGGGTACCTCTGGTTGTGATGGGATCCGTTCTGGAGGTCCGGCCGGATCCCGAGGTTTTCACAACTGGAGGACCGCTTCTGCGCATGCGGTCTAACACTTCTGCCCATGTGTGCGTTGCAAAACCCCGGAAATATACTTCCGGGTTTGCCGCTTACATATCCTGAAGTTTACGTAACCGGAGGGCTACATAAGCGGAGGTACGACTGTACTATATACCCATGTGGCTTCCTCCCTCCTTAGCTCGACATCCTTTAATCTTTAATCACTATTATACATTGTGTCTTTATGCTAAAATTATTATTATTTTTTATTGGTTTTCCAAATTTTAATGAATCAATCCAAATTATTTAAATTTAATACAATTTTTAAAAAAATGATTAGGTTTCCCGCTCCTGTTACAAACATACGTCCGTTGCTTCCTGTTTACCACATCCTCCTTCTTTAATCACCTTCTCATCCTTCTATTTATTTTAATCCATTTTCAGAGCTGGCCTTTCTTGTTTCCTTGCAACCAGCGCCTTTGTTGTTTCCCAAGCATATAAATACCCATTTATTTCACGTGTGCAACCCTTCCAGCTGGAAGGGCTGAATTAACACTATAAATCTTGTAGCCTAAGACTAGCACGGCTATGCATTCATCATAGAATCATAGAAGAGACCCCAAAGCTCATCTAGTCCAACCCAGGAATCTCAAGTAAAGCATCCATGACAGATGACCGTCCAATCTCTGCTTAAAAGCCTCCAGCTGGGGCAGGTCCTGGGCTGCCTCCGCTGCCAAAATGACTTGCAGAAGGGCCGTAGCTCAGGGATAGAGAGGCTACCCTGGTTCCGCCTCTGTAAGGCTGGGAATGTGCCCTGCCGGGAAACATCAACAGCCTCTGCCAGTCAGTGCTGGCAGCACTGAGCTGGGAGGACTAGTGTTCTGGCTCAATATAAAGCAGTTTCCTCTGTTTCTACGGTGCCCCGAATCTCAAACGCACCTGGATATGGGTTCTGGCCAAGGGTCATGATTTCATACAGGAGAATTCCAAAGGACCAAACGTCGGATTTGATGGAGTAGCGGCCATGGGAAAGGGCTTCCGGTGCCGTCCATTTGTAGGGGACGTTGTGCGAGTAAGATTCGTAAACGTTGTCCTGCAGGAACAGAAGAACAACATGTATGTATAACAACAACCCACTGAACACTTTACAGTTGTGCACTTTTATTATTAACTGCATGAGCCACAGAATTCAGCAAATCTTGGTGTCATATTGGTGCAGAATTCCTTGTTGTTGTTGTTTTTTAAATGCACAGCAAACACCAGCCAGGGCACAACCTATTTTTATTTACTGTCAACAGTCCCCAAGCCTCAAGAAAATCCCTTTTAGTTTTTGTATATAATTTTTATTAAATTTTCTGCTTTACAATTTAAAGTACTCATTTTTACATCCTTAAGATATCAAGGACCTCCCTTCTTCTCTTTCCATGGTTCATTTTACAAATTATAAATCCCTGCATATTTTATGTAAACTAAACCATTCAGTATTCCATTAGTACACCCATCAAAACTGATTTACACTGTTATATTTATCTTAATGCTGCCGGTGTTTTCAGCTGCACAAAGTTATTTCACATATATTCAATAAACGTTTCCCAATCTTCTCTAAACGTATGTTCTTATTCTCTTATTCTATATGTTAAGTCTGCAAGCTGTGCATATTCTGTCAGTTTAAGTTGCCATTCTTCTTTGGTTGGGACCTCACTTGTTTTCCATTTTGGGGCTAACAAAACACAGGCCGCAGTAGTGGCATACATAAACAACCTTTTTTGACACCTGGGAATTTCAGTCTGAATTATCCCCAACAGAAAGGATTCAGGGGTTTTTTTTTGGGGGGGGGGAGTACTTTTAAACATTTTTTTCAATTCATTATGGATCATTTCCGAGTTCTCTTTTACCCTTTTACAAGTCCACCGCCTCAAGAGAATACCTTGATCAGCCTGGCCATCCCAAAATCTCCCACTTTGCAGATGTTGTTCTCTCCGACCAGGATGTTCCGGGCAGCGAGGTCTCGGTGGATGAATTTCTGCGTCTCCAGGTAGCACATGCCATCTGCTACCTGGGACGCCATGTCCACCAGCTCTGCTATCTGCAGGTGCTCCCCTTCGGAACCTGGAAGTAAACATAGAGGGGCATTCTGGTTAGGACCTGTCTGCGTTTCTTCTGAAAGTTTTGCTTATCGTTTCCATAAGGAGAGCCTGCTGGATCGTGCCAACGGCCCCTTGCAGTCAGCGGTGGAGCAAGCCGATCGGGTGTCTGGGGCTGTGTGCGTGCCCAGTGCCCAGGGGTGGGGCCAGCTGGGGCAGGACACTCTGTGGGGCCTCTGAGGAGTCTGCCTGCCTCTGGGGGGCAGGCAGTGGGCGGACCGTTTGGGGCAGCTAGGAGCCTGCGGGCACCCAAGCCACCACGTCACTCGCCAGAGAGCCAAGGGCAGGCAGAGCCAACTAATTGTGGATTTGCCTCCTCCGTCATCCTCGCTGCTGAGTTCTTCATGGGCAACATTGAGACCTCAGGAGGAGGAAGCTGGCAGACAACACCACGCTTTGGATGCGTTGCAAGCAGGAAGGTGGGTGGGTAACGGGAAAACAGAAGTGGGTGTGGCAGTGCCCCATTTGCCCCTTTGGACCAGTATCCACTGCACAGCTGGAAAAGACCACAATAGCTCAAAAGCTAACAGTCACATGTGACTCTTGTGTTCAGCACTCGTGATTTCTGGCAGAAGCAGGGCTTTACTTCCTGTTTGTCCCCTGTGGCTGCTCTAGCTCTGCCCTCCGATGACAAAGCATTGGGCTTCTCGTGAGCAGGGTCTTCACGCAAGCAGGACCCTCAGTTGTACTGGGTTCCCAGCCCTGTGGATCCCCTGTGTGGAAACGCCTGTGGGGAGTTTCCCCAGTGTACCCTCGACACGTTGAGCATCAGAAGGTGGCAACACGGTGTCAGAAGTGGAGAGAGAAATGCTGCCCCACTCAGGAAACTGGCAGAGCCCTACCTGCGAGCAATGCAGGAAGCGGGTTACGGTGAAGGAAGCACCTTGTGCAAAGGTCTCACCTCGGAGGAATTCTAGGAGGTTCCCTTTGCTCATGATCTCTGTGATGATGTACACGGGGTCTCCACGAGTCGAGATGGCATAGAGGGAGAGAATGTGCTTGTGCCTCAGCTTCTTCATTGCCTCAATTTCGTTTTTGAACATGTCCTGGTACGTCAGATCAGCTGCAGGGGGTGGGAGGGAAGCAAGCACATAGAATCATAGAACTGTAGAGTTGGAAGGGACCCTAAGGGTCATCTAGACCAACCCCGCAATTCAGGAATCCTGCCCACAGTCGTCCCTGAGTAGGCTCGAGCCACCAACCTTCTCATTGACCTATTGCACTGACCATTGTCGCACTTGTAAAGGAAAGCATAGTGAGCCTTTTCAAGGTCTGAAAACTTTATATTGCCAAGAGGCAATTTAGGAATACACCGTATTTTTCGCTCTATAAGATGCACCAGACCACAAGACGCACCTAGTTTTTGGAGGAGGAAAACAAGAAAAAAAATATTCTGAATCTCAGAAGCCAGAACAGCAAGAGGGATCGCTGCCCAGTGAAAGCAGCAATCCCTCTTGCTGTTCTGGCTTCTGGGATAGCTGTGCAGCCTGCGTTCGCTCCATAAGACGCACACACATTTCCCCTTACTTTTTAGGAGGGAAAAAGTGAGTCTTATAGAGCAAAAAATACGGTATATTTTTTCCTTACTTCCCTGGCTGAAGAAGGGTGAATAGGAATATTTTCACGTTTGAGGTTTTATTGTGTTTTTAATATTTTGTTGGGAGCCACCCAGATTGGCTGGGTGCAACACAGTCAGATGGGTGGCATATTAACAACAAGGAACCCAAATCACTAATCTGGCTGCTTCTCTTTGGACCAGCTGATGTTTCTAATGCCTCTTCAACATTGACCTGGCATGATAAAGGCAGCTTCCTTTGCTCCTGTGCGAAGCCGAACTCTCACCTCTGGGGAGCACTTTGATCGCAACTCTGACTCTGTCCTTCCAGTATCCTTCATAGACTTCTCCAAAGTAACCTGCGCCCAGTTTCCGGGCAAGGCGGAACTCTTCCTTTGGCCTCTCCCAGTCGTCCCAGTGCGGCATCGCCGTGGGCTCTTGCTGGAGTCGAAAGAAAAGAAATGGCAAGCCTTTGTTACCTAAGGTTTACCCAGAGGACCAATGTAACTGTTAAGTTGTGGGTGAACATATCAGACAACACAGCGATTCTTCAAACAGCTCTTGTTTATTCAGAGGCCAGAACAGAACTGAACTGAAGGGTTCAGTCAGCCTGCTTATATAGAGCTCCAGTACAACGTTACTGTAACAATTTTCTAAAACTATCCAATCACTGAATGTCACTTTCGATCCCTTATTTGCATAACTATCTACAGTATCCCCCTGCTGGCCCAGGGTGAGAACTTCAGTACATAACAGTAACCCTAAAGACTTCCAAAACTTTCTTTCTCAAGTTCTTAGAACGATTGAGTTGGCAGTTATTCCAAGAATCATCTCATCCTACTGCCTGCATGCAAGACTTTCAGCTAAAGCATCGCTGACTGATGGCCATCTTTCTCTGAACTCTGTCGGTTTCACCTTACGGTTACAGACCCTGGGTGACAGAGTTTTGAGGTGCACGGGCACCCATAGCCACTAGAGCTGGTGAATGTTAGAAATTGATAAATTGTAGAACTTAGATAATATTTTGAGTATTATTATTATTATTTATTCAACTTATACACCGCCCTATACCAGGAGGTCTCAGGGCGGTTCACAACGAGACCACAACATATAAAATCAAACCAAAAACAGTACTGTACGGTGGTACCTCGGGTTACATACGCTTCAGGTTACACACTCTGCTAACCCAGAAATAGTACCTCGGGTTAAGAACTTTGCTTCAGGATGAGAACAGAAATTATGCTCTGGCAGCGTGGCAGCAGCAGGAGGCCCCATTAGCTAAAGTGGTGCTTCAGGTTAAGAACAGTTTCAGGTTAAGTACAGACCTCCGGAATGAATTAAGTACTTAACCCGAGGTACCACTGTAACTGAATAATGCCCCCCCCAGCCACATTCTAAAAGGGTGTTGGATGTCAATGAGATCAACCAAAGGCCTGGTTAAAAAGGAACTGACGTCTAAAGGTGTACAGTGGTACCTCGGGTTAAGAACTTAATTCGTTCTGGAGGTCCGTTCTTAACTGGAAACTGTTCTTAACCTGGGGCACCACTTTAGCTAATGGGACCTTCCGCCACCACCGCCGCACGATTTCTGTTATCAACCTGAGGTAAAGTTCTTAACCTGAGGTACTATTTCTGGGTTAGCGGAGTCTGTAACCTAAAGCACCTGTAACCTGAAGCGCCTGTAACCTGAGGTACCACTGTATAATGAAGGCGCCAGGCAAATGTCCCTGGGGAGAGCATTCTATAGATGGGGAGCCACTGCAGAGAAGGCCCCGTTCTCGTGTTGCCACCCTCCGGACCTCTCAAGGAGGAGGCACATGCAGAAGGGCCTTGGGTCCAGGTAGGTTCATATGGGAAGATGCCAGACGGCTTTAAAATACAGGTTGAATTTCTTTTCGGGAGATGCCATTCAGAAGACACAGAGAACAAAGTGTTAGGTCATTAAAGGACATTTGACCTTCTCATCCTCACTTTCGTTTGCTAAGTGGGGCCGGCCAAATGCATCTGCAGTTGCAAATTTGGACTTACCTTGTAGCACGGGGTCAAGAGCCTCAGCCCATGGGTGAGCGTTTTCTCTTTGTAATACTCTACGAGGGAGAGCAGATCTGGGAAGGAACGGGTGGCGTTCATGTAGTAAGCTCCCTGGTCGTTGCGCAAGATCTTGTAGTGCCTCACCAGTGACTCATCTCGAACTGTGAAATCACGGAAAGGAGAGTCAGAGAAAGAGGGAACAATGCAGAAAGGGGGAGGGAAAGCAGGGGGAACACCCAATTCATTACAGGTTGTGATCTTCCTGTTCCCGTAAGTGCCCTGGTGAAAACTAGGCACGCTGCCATCTCCCCCACGGTTCTGTTCAGGACAGGATCTGCTGTGTTTCATACCCGAGTGTGGGAGAGGCTTTGGGCAAATGTTCCTCCACATCTGACATTTTAACGCAGCAGCTAGACTGGTGACTGGGAGCGGCCGCAGAGACCACAGAACACCGGTCTTGAAAGACCTACATTGGCTCCCAGTACGTTTCTGAGCACAATTCAAAGTGATGGTGCTGACCTTTAAAGCCCTAAACGGCCTCGGTCCAGTATACCTGAAGGAGCGTCTCCAGCCCCATCATTCAGCCCAGACACTGAGGTCCAGCGCTGAGGGCCTTCTGGCGGTTCCCTCACTGTGAGAAGCCAAGTTACAGGGAACCAGGGAGGGGGCCTTCTCGGTAGTGGCACCCGCCCTGTGGAACGTCCTCCCATCAGATGTCAAAGAGATAAACAACTACCTGACATTTAGAAGACATCTGAAGGCAGCCCTGTTCAAGGAAGTTTTTAATGTGTGACATTCTAATGTATTTTTAATCTTTGTTGGAAGCTGCCCAGAGTGGCTGGGGAAACCCAGCCAGATGGGTGGGGTACAAATAATACATTATTATTATTATTATTATTATTATTATTATTATTATTATTAAACCCTGCATTGCACGGGGTTGGACTAAATGACCCTCAGGGTCCTTTCCAACTCTACAATTCTAGGATTAAACAACCTGGAAACAAGTTGCTTAGAGGACCTTCTGCTCCAGCATAAACCTGCCCAGATGTTGAGATTGCCCTCAGAGGAACCGCTAGGACTAGGTCATAGGAGACAGGGACTATTCCAGCGGTAGGCAACCTAAGGCCCATGGGCTGGATGCGGCCCAATCGCCTTCTAAATCTGGCCCGTGGACGGTCCAGGAATCAGCATGTTTTGACATGAGTAGAATGTGTCCTTTTAGTTAAAATGCATCTCTGGGTTATTTGTGGGGCCTGCCTGGTGTTTTTACATGAGTAGAATGTGTGCTTTTAGTTAAAATGCATCTCTGGGTTACAGTGGTACCTCAGGTTAAAGACGCTTCAGGTTACTGACTCTGCTAACCCAGAAATATTACCTCGGGTTAAGAACTTTGCTTCAGGATGAGAAAAGAAATCGCGCAGCAGCGGCGCGGCGGCAGCGGGAGGCCCCATTAGCTAAAGTGGCGCTTCAGGTTAAGAACAGTTTCAGGTTAAGAACGGACCTCCGGAACGAATTAAGTACTTAACCCGAGGTACCACTGTATTTGTGGGGCATAGGAATTTGTTCATTCCCCCCCCCCACCAATATAGTCCGGCCCACCACATGATCTGAGGGACGGTGGACTGGCCCACGGCTGAAAAAGGTTGAAAAAGGTTGTCTATTCCACCATGGAATCTGATCTTTGGAACTCCTTGCACAAGGAGTTTCCCCCCGACACCATTGTTATTTTCTTTTGGGCGACTTTTGGATGACAACTTTTCTTTTAAAAACGACCAGGTCTTTTGTTTTTTGTTTTCCATTTTCATTTTGCCTTTGTTTTATGCTGGATTTTCGACAGCCTGCTTTGGCCTGTTTATGAGGATTCCTATTCTGTTCCGTTCTATATTCAAACTTGTAAGCTGTTGCGGCAGAAGAATCAGCAGGAAATGGTAGTAATGAACGGTTAGCAGAAATCTTATTGCCAATGTCTCTGGCGTAAATCGCTGCAGGGCTTCTTAAAGTGGCGAGCAATATATACGTTTAACAAAATGAAAACCCAGCTCTATAAGAAAATTACTAGGAGTGTCTTCTCCTTTGCAGCTGGTCACTCAAGTCGGAAAGGTAGGAAGTGAAAAACACTTACCTGACAAAACATACTCAGCCCCCTTTTTCTCGCTGATACGGATTAGGAAGGCCCCGACCATATTCTCTTCCGACATCAGCCGGTGGACTGTTTCAGAACGGGAAATCTGCCCAAAGAACCACCTACAGAAGGAACAATTTTTAAAAATTGTTTTCCTTTCAGGGAAGAAGGGTTGCAGTTCAGCGGTAGAGCAACTCCCAACGAGGTCATAGAAACGAGAAACAGTATTTTTATGGCAATGCATCGAAAGGTAACTGCTTGTTAGGATAGGGCATAGCTTTGCATTTGCTCTGCCAAACCCTACACCAAAGGAGAAATTGACATAAACCTGATATCAGGAACCACAAGACAGAGAAACCAGTAGGAGGACACTTCAGTCTCCCAGGACATTCTATACAAGATCTCAAAGTAACTGTCTTATTACAAAAGAATTTCAGAAATAGACTGGAAAGAGAAGTTGCTGAATTGCAACTTATTATCAAACGTAAAACCATGGAGAGACCTGGTCTGAATAGGGACATTGGATTCTTATCTCATTGTACATGATAAAGCTATTTATAGCCATCTCACCCCTTGATTTTTCCTGTAAGACCAATTGCAGTCATTAACAACGGCCTCGGTCCTGTATACCTGAAGGAGCGTCTCCACCCCCATCATTCAGTCCGGACACTGAGGTACAGCGCCAAGGGTATTCTGGCGGTTCTCTCATTGCAAGAAGTGGGGTTACAGGGAACCAGACAGAGGGCCTTCTTGGTAGTGGCACCCGCCCTGTGGAACACCCTCCCTTCAGATGTGAAGGAAATAAGCGGCTATCCTATCTTTACAAGACATCTGAAGGCAGCCCTGTTTAGGGAATTTTTTAATATTTAATGCTGTACTGCTTTTAACACTTGATTGGGAGCCGCCCAGAGTGGCTGGGGAAACTCAGCCAGATGGGCGGGGTATAAATAATAATAATAATAATTATAATTATAATTATATAACAGTCCAACAGGTTTACCACACCTATCAGCCAATCACCCATTCCCACCACCCTTCTCAGTAATACACCTCCCCACCCTCTCACTATATATAAGGGTCTGGTGACTTCTGTTTCCGTGTATCTGCATGCACACGAAAGCTCATACCAATACAGTAGGTGCTTGGGTTGCGAACGTGATCCATGCAGGATGCACGTTTGCAACCTGCAGCGTTTGCAACCCACAGCGGTGCGTCTGCGCATGCGCAGGTTGCGATTTGGTGCTTCTGTGCATGTGCAACCCCCAAAACCCAGAAATAACCCGTTCCGGTACTTCTGGGTTTCGGCGGGTCCGTAACCCGAAAAAACACAACCTGAAGCATCTGTAACCTGAGGTATGACTGTAACTAAATTAGTTGGTCTCTAAGGTGCTACTGGAAGGAATTTTTTATTAAAAAAAAAAGAGAGAGAACAGTATGATTGAGGGGCACAGACATTTTAAAAATGAGAAACCTGAACACAGGCAGTTGCACTGGAGAGCTTTTTCCTCCTTCCCAGCTCTGTGGTTCAATGTGCAGGTGTGGTCCAGAAAGGCAAATCCAGTACTGGGGACATGAAGAAACATGAGAAGAGTCTGCTGGTCAGGCTAATGGTCCCATTTAGGCCACCATCCTGTTCTTACAGCAGCCACCCAGATGTCAGATGCAGGAACTGAGCACAAATGCCCTCTCTCTCCTCCTGTGGTTTCCAGGAACTGGCATTCAGAAATATTACTTCCTCCTACTACGGAGTCATCGTGGCGAGCAGCCTTCAATAGCCCCCTCTTCTTAAGAAAGTGCGCTCCATAGTTTTCCTCTATGCACAGCATGCAGCAAATTCTGCAACCTCCAGCACAAAAGCAGGTGTAGAACCCACATCCCTGGGAGCGGCCGCAGCTTTATTTCCAACCCTGCGTTTAGAGCAAGATTTTTTCCTTCTTTGCCTGAAAAGGCAAGCCTTAAAGTTACAGTAAACAATCCTACATTTCTTACAAAAGCAGAGACATCACCTTGCCAACAAAGGTCCGTATAGTTAAAGCTATGGTTTCCCCAGTAGTGATGTATGGAAGTGAGAGCTGGACCATAAAGAAGGCTGATCGCCAAAGAATTGATGCTTTTGAATTATGGTGCTGGGGGAGACTCTCGAGAGTCCCATGGACTGCAAGAAGATCAAACCTATCCTTTCTTAAGGAAATCAGCCCTGAGTGCTCACTGGAAGGACAGATCGTGAAGCTGAGGCTCCAATACTTTGGCCACCTCATGAGAAGAGAAGACTCCCTGGAAAAGACCCTGATGTTGGGAAAGATGGAGGGCACAAGGAGAAGGGGACGACAGAGGACGAGATGGTTGGACAGTGTTCTCGAAGCTACCAGCATGAGTTTGACCAAACTGCGGGAGGCAGTGGAAGACAGGAGTGCCTGGCGTGCTCTGGTCCATAGGGTCACGAAGAGTCGGACACGACTAAACGACTAAACAACAACAGCAACAATAAAGCAATCCTTCAAGGCTGGAATGAAGACAGGAGATAATGTATAGGTGAAATTGCATTCTCTTCCTGTGCTTCACCGTCTCCTCACAAGGCTTGGCCAAAGTAGAAGAGGGAATGCACCTGTTTTTGTTTTTTGTTTTGCATGTGAAATCAAATGAATCCATCAAATCTGCATATCAAATCAATCTGGCTTTTGCGGGCTCAGAATCGGGATGTGGGTTAAGTGCCTGTCCACATCTCGGTTTATTGCAAGTTGTAAACCTCTCGTGTGCATCTTTTAATTTCCCCTCATCCATGTAGCTCCCACACCCCCAACTACTGCTGTCCAACACTCTTTCCAAATTCCCTGGGCCACTGATGGATCTCTTCCCAAATCAGATTTTCAAAGCATGGGGAACCTCCGGGTTTAGGGAGCAGAGAGTGGTGTGCAGCGCTTGGTGGAGGAGAAAGCAAGGGGAAATTGTAGGACAAAGAGATTCTCTTTTTTCCCCAAGTAATTTTTTATTGTTTTCCTTACATATTCTTTTCCAACAAATTGTAATAACACCATACATTCCCTTTGACTCTGCCGAGTCGCGACTCCCCTCCCTCCCTGCAATTGGTATATTTAACCCCTTTCTGTCGCGCACCTCATTCTCACAACAGTACTATTATACATTGAAGGTATTATGTCAATCCTGCTAGTGTCTTGACCTCTTTACAATTCTCCTTTAAATATTCAATAAATTTACTCCAGTTATTTTGGTATCTTTGAACTTCCTGGTCCCGGATCCTCCCTGACAATTTGGCAAGTTCTGCATATTCTGTCAACTTCACCTGCCACTCCTGGATGGTTGGTATGTCTTGTGTTTTCCATCTTTGGGCCAGGAGGGTTCTTGCAGCAGCCGTAGCATACATGAACAGATTTTGGCCTCCCATTTTAATTTCCATTCCTATTAAGCCTAATAGACACGCTTCCCGTCTTTTGGGGAAGGACAAAGGGATTCTCAATCCACATTAAGTCAAGGTATTGGGGGGACCCTAAATCCAAAGCACTCAATGCCCAGATCTCATCTGCACGCCACAATTTTCTTCCTTTTAAAACTGGCTGGGGATATTTGCAGACGTGTACTTACGGCTCTGCCTCCATTGTCTCCTGCTTGGCCAAGTAGTTGTAAGGCACATAGCCTTCTTCGTAACCCGTCCGGGACGGATCCAGCTTCTTGGCCCACCACCACTCTCCTTTCTTCTCGATCACTTGGAAAAGATCCCCAGCCCGGAAGCTCAGTTCTGTCTCCGTCATGGCTTTGAAGTCCCACAGGCTGGTGTAAAGGCAGTTCCTGGCTCTCCATGGTGGAGCAGGCTTGGAACTCATGGCGTCAAGGCAGGCAAGATGAAGGCTGGAGCAGATTAATGGCTTGTGTGGGTGAAATCTTATGCCTCTGTAGAAAATTACCCCCACCACACACTGCAGAAATCCAGATTCGTTCTGGCCACAGATCCTTTTCAAAGGCCCGTCGCCTGCTACAAACCTCCGCGGGTGAACCCTGGGAAAGCCTTTGCAAATCTTGTGGACTTGCCTTTTATCTGCACCAGATCAGGTGGAGGCTGCCAAGGGAGGCTTTGCGAGAAAAACCTTCCCCACTTCCTCTTTATAAGGAAGAACGAGAGAACGAGAGAGAGAGCAATAACCTGTCCCTCGCCCTGCCCTCTTGTTGTTCCTTCAACAGAAGAGGAAGGAGGAGGTGGTGAAAGAGAAAGAGAACGCGCGGATTCCCTTCTCCGAGACTGGGGCTCCGGATGCAAATCCCGACGCCTCGTGGCTTCTCGGCGTCTGAGTCAGCCTTTGGGAGATGGGCTAAGCGGGGAGGCCCATCCCGTTTCGCTGCCCGAGGCGACATGGGACCGTGCCAACGGTGCCAAAGCCTTGCTCAGACGGTTGCGTGAGATCCAGCAAGATCTCTGGGAATTCTTGCGAGGTCTCGCCAGAAGCCGCTGCTATACGACCCCGACAGCAATGGCAGGGGAGAGTGGGCACCCGCGAGACACACAGAGAGTTAACAGCCAAAGGCCTGGTGAAAGAGGAATGTTTTTGCCTGGTGCCTGAAGATCTACAACAATGGTGCCAGGAGAGTCTCTCAGGGGAGAGCATGCCATAGGTGTGTGACACACCCACACCAGGGCCGGCCCACCCATGAGGCAAAGTGAGGCGACTGCCTCAGTTGGCAGGATCCATAGGGACAGCGGATCTTGATGCAGATCTGTCCCCCATTTCTGATAGATCTTCACTTACCCCTTCTTCCCTGGTGGGGAGAAGGACCCCGTTTTGTGGTGAGCCTCAGGTGCCAAAATGTCTCTTGCCATACCTGTTTTCACACCATGCATCCAAACAGGCCTTTTCTGCGGTGGCTCCATGCCTGGAAAAAACCAAGCATTGGTCTGATTAAAATTTTATAGTTTTCAAAAATGTGTTTGTGGTAAGGGGGTGGTTGGTTGGTTTTTGTTTCTATTCTCATTTTGTATTTTTCTGTTGCGATCTGCCCTGGAATCTTCGGGTGAAGGGTATGTATGCAAATCCTAATAGGAAAGAATAATAACTTCAGAAGTCTCCCTCATCACTTCTGTTGTTTTGATTGGAATTCTTTCTTCCCAAAAGTAACCCAACGCGAGGTTCTCCCGGAGGCTAAAGGACGATGCACGGGATATTCCTCCTCAAGGGCAGAGAGAGGATCTCATGTAGGATTTCCCCTCCACGTGCTGTGGAAACTCCCAGGGCCTGATGACGTCAGAGCTCCAGGGCTGAAAAGGGGGCGTGTGCCAGAGACGAGTCTGGGGAAGACCAGGAGAAAGTTGGGATGCAGGTGTTTCCCAATCCAACACGCCAACGCACCGACCCAAATTTCAGCTAACCCTGGGTGCTGGTGCAGTTTATTTCCCTTCTGTTTCCCACTTATTTTCAGCTCCGGATTCTGATCCCTTTGAGCTTCGGCGAAGCAGGAGTGCTTCTGAGCGTGTGCAGAGCGCCTGCCCCCCGCTACTGAGCCACATAGGAGCAACAAATCCTGAATCAATTGCCTGGGACTGGAAGGTGCATGCAAAGAAGGAAGGAAGAGCAACTTCAGCCAGGGAAATGCGGGCGATGCTTTCTGCCCTGCTCTTTCTCCCCGCTAAAGGGCAGAGTGCTTCTGAGCGTGTGCAGAGCGCCTTGCAGTTGATGCTGAGCCACGGCGGCAGCAGGAGCTGCAGACCACGAGATAGCAGGCCGACATGAGCGTGTGCAGGCAAAGAAGGGAGGGCGGGAGGGGAAACGCCAGCGATGGTCTCCGCCCCGCTCCACGTTTCTCCGCAAATGACCCGAGACTAGAAGAGGGGCTACGGAGCCGCAATACCGCACCTCGCCGCCAGAGGGCGCAGCACGGACGGCGCTCCTTTCCGCGCTTCCCAGCTGCACACACGTCACTGTAGGCCTCGCAAGGGAGGGGCTGAGACCCGGGACGAGCCGGAGAGTGCTCATCTGCATCCCGCCGCGACCGGCATGCCTTGCGCCCACCACCACGCGGTTCTCGCGGGCTCCGCCGGTTCGGTGCCGGTTCCGGCTGTGGCGGGGACGCCGCTTGCAGGGAGGGCGAAAGGCGTGTTCCGGGGTGCCCGGGCATCTGAATCTTGGCCCGCAGGCGAGGACACCGTAACCTCAGGGGCAGGCGCGCGTGCGGTGGCTGGTGCCGTTCGGGTGCACAAAGCATACTCTGGTTTCTCTTCAGATCGTATAAATCTTTCGCCTTTTACTAAAGATTTCCGTGGAGAGGAACATTTATGAGTTTTCAACTAATTTTTTGAGGCCTTGCTTCGGCAGGGCTGTCCTTTCTTGGTGCAAAAATAGAACTAGTTCTTGCTCAGCAGATGTGATATGCTAATATTGCTTCTACTGCTAGGTGTGCAGCCTTGGAGTCGTTTTGAACTCATAACTCTCCATGGAGGCACAGGTCGATTCTGTGTGCAGGGCAGCTGTCTACCAGCTCCATCTGGTATGCCGGCTGAGACCTTCCCTGCCCGCGGACTGTCTCTCCAGAGTGGTGCATGCTCTGGTTATCTCCTGCTGGACTACTGCAATGTGCTTTGTATGGGGCTACCTTTGAAGGTGACCCAGAAACTACAACTAATCCAGAATGTGGCAGCTAGACTGGTGACTGGGGGCGGCCGCCGAGACCACAGAACACCGATCTTGAAAGACCTACATTGGCTCCCAATACGTTTCCGAGCACAGTTCAAAGTCTTGGTGCTGACCTCTAAAACCCTAAATGGCCTCGGTCCAGTATACCTGAAGGAGCATCTCCACCCCCATCATTCTGCCCAGACACTGAGGTCCAGCACCGGGGGTCTTCTGGCGGTTCCCTCACTGCAAGAAGCAAAGCTACAGGGGACCAGGCAGAGGGCCTTCTCGGTAGTGGCACCCGCCCTGTGGAATGCCCTCCCACCAGATGTCAAAGAGAATAACAACTACCAGACTTTTAGAAGACATCTGAAGGCAGCCCTGTTTAGGGAAGCTTTTAATGTTTGACAGACTATTGTATTTTAATATTTTGTTGGAAGCTGTCCAGAGTGGCTGGGGAAGCCAAGCCAGATGGGCGGGGTATAAATAATACATTATTATTATTATTATTATTAGTCGAGTAAGATTATTTTCCTTGAATATGGTCTTAACAGTAAGTGACTGGAGGCCAGTTCTGGATCCACAAGTCCTTCCACAGTGGGGACATAGGTTTCCGACAAAGTCCACGATGCCTTTGGTAAAGACTGTCTTCCAATTGGAGCACTCACAGGCCAGTGTTTCCCAACTGTTGGTGATTATACTACATTTTTTTTTAAGATTTGCTTTGAGAGAGTCTTTAAACCTCTTTTGCTGACCACCAGCATCACACTTTCCATTTTTAAGTTTGGAATAGAGTAGTTGCTTTGGAAGACGATAATCAGGCATGACCAGTCCAAGGAAGTTGATGTTGAAGAATCATTGCTTCAACACTGGTGATCTTTGCTTCTTCCAATACACTGGTATTAGTTCGCCTGTCTTCCCAAGTGATGTGTAAAAATTTCCAAAGACACCGTTGATGGAATCTTTCAAGGAGTTGGAGATGGCGTTTTTAAGTGGTCCATGTTTCACAAGCACACAGTAAGGTTGGTAGTACAATAGCTTTGTAAACAAGCATTTTGGTTTCCCTGCTAATGTCCCGGTCCTCAAACACTCTGCACTTCAATCAGGAGAAAGCTGCGCTTGCAGAGCTCAGGCAATGCTGGATTTCAGCATCAATGTTGGCCCTTGTGGAAAGGTAACTGCCCATTGAGTTGGATTTGTGGCGCTGCAGAGGGGCTATTTTGTACTTGTTGGTGCAGCACTTTGTTTTTTTGGATGTTGAGGGATAGGCCAAGCTTTTCGTAAGCTTCTGCGAAGATATTTAGGATGGTTTGGAGGTCATCCTCTGAGCGTGCGCACACTACATGGTCATCAGCATACTGAAGCTCTATGAGGGAAGTTACGGTAACCTTAGTCTTTGTTTTCAGCCTGCTCAGATTGAAGAACTTTCCACCTGTTCGATATATAATTTCTACTCCAGTGGGGAGTTTCCCTTTGACAAAGTGTAGGATCATGGCAATTAAAATAATGAATATAGTTGGGGCAATAACACAGCCCTGTTTAACACTTGATGACACTGAATGGTTCATTTTGACAGCCATTGTTATCTGCGATTTTTGCTGTCATATTATCACGGAGGAGCTGGATGATGTTCACAAATTTATCTTGGCAGCCAGTTTTCAGAAGGAGAGTCCACAGGCTTTGCAGTGTCGAAAAGTCTTAGGTCAAGAAACGCCATATACAGGTGTTGGTTTTGCTCTCTGCATTTTTCTTGAAACTGTCAAATGGTGAAATCATGTCCACTGTCCCCCTAGAAGGCCGAAAACCATTTTGGGATTCAGGAAGGGTCGCCTCGTGTGGGTATGAGCCAGAGAGACATGTTTGCAATGGCTGCCAGCAGTGATGGCTGAAATGTTTCAATAAAGAGCTGTAAATAGACGGAGCTGTCCGTGTATGCTTGCTTGAAGGAAGGAAGACTGTTTTACACCGCTGTGTTCTACTCTGCTAAGCCGTGACCTGAAGGGAGCAACAGTGGCGCAGCTTTTGAAGAAGTGTGCCGGACCCGTTATAAACTGCTGATTGACGATCGTAAAGTAATCAGAGGTCACGGCTCATCGATCAAGCTCGGCAGATCGATATCGCAACACCTCGGATAATGTTAAGAGACAGTTTGCTAAGATCCTTGCAAGAATTTTTCCGGCCGCAGCTAATAAAAAGATGCGTTGATAGTTTCCACAATCCATTCTGTCACCTTTTTAAAAAGAGATTGACAATACTGGCATCCCTAAAGTCTGCTGGGATCTCCTGTTTCTCTCTCACTCATTTTCTCCAGCATATATACTCTTGCTTCTGATTTTGCAGCCCTCTGTCGAACAAGGCAAAGGGAAGGTTGCTTCACATGCACAAGGTCCCAGCTTCAGTCCCCAACATCCTCTGAGAACTAGGGGTATAGGGCAGTATACCAATTTAATAAATAAAATAAATATACAGGTAGGACTAGGAGACAGTACGTCTGGCAATATGTGGATGACACAAAGCTCTACTTCTCCATCATTGCTCTATTTTATCTATTAAATTTGTATTCATCTGAAGAAGTCAGGGCAGTTGTTTTTTACTTTACTGCTGTGGTTGCCATAGGATGGAGAGATCCAAGAGAAGGCTGAACAAGATAAACGAACAAGCTCCAAATGCATCTCTCTTTATTGGTGGGGGGAGACATCGTGCGGAACTACAAGCTCAGATTTGAGTAGTAGTAGAGCCTCACCAAAAATTGATGCTTTTGAATTCTGGTGCTGGAGGAGACTCTTGAGAGTCCCATGGACTGCAAGAAGATCAAACCTCTCCATTCTGAAGGAAATCAGCCCTGAGTGCTCACTGGAAGGACAGATCCTGAAGCTGAGGCTCCAAGACTTTGGCCACCTCATGAGAAGAGAAGACTCCCTGGAAAAGACCCTGATGTTGGGGAAGATGGAGGGCACAAGGAGAAGGGGACGACAGAGGACGAGATGGTTGGACAGTGTTCGCGAAGCTACCAACATGAGTTTGACCAAACTGCGGGAGGCAGTGGAAGACAGGAGTGCCTGGCGTGCTCTGGTCCATGGGGTCACGAAGAGTCGGACACGACTGAAGGACTAAACAACAACAGAGACTCGTTGCTATTTGTACCTACAAATAATCGACTAAGAACTAGTTCTATTTTTGCACCAAGAAAGGACAGCCCTGCCGAAGCAAGGCCTCAAAAAATTAGTTGAAAACTCATAAATGTTCCTCTCCACGGAAATCTTTAGTAAAAGGCGAAAGATTTATACGATCTGAAGAGAAACCAGAGTATGCCTTCTGCACCCGCACGGCACCAGCCAGTGGACGCGCGCCTGCCCCTGAGGTTACGGTGGCCTCGCCTGCGGGCCAAGATTCAGATGCCCGGGCGCCCCGGAGCACGCCTTTCGCCCTCCCTGCAAGCGGCGTCCCCGCCACAGCCAGAACCGGCACCGACGGAGCCCACGAGAACCTCGTCGTGGTGAGCGCAAGGCATGCCGGTCGCGGCGGGATGCAGATGAGCACTCTCCGGCTCGTCCCGGGTCTCAGCCCCTCCCTCGCGAGGCCGACAGTGACGTGTGTGCAGCCGGGAGGCGCGGAAAGGAGCGCGGTCCGTGCTGCGCCCTCTGGCGGCGAGGTGCGGTATTGCGGCTCCGTAGCCCCTCTTCTAGTCTCGGGTCATTTGCGGAGAAACGTGGAGCGGGGCGGAGAGCATCGCTGGCGTTTCCCCTCCCGCCCTCCCTTCTTTGCCTGCACACGCTCATGTCGGCCAGCTGTCTCGTGATTTGCTGCTCCTGCTGCCGCCGTGGCTCAGCATCAACTGCAAGGCGCTCTGCACACGCTCAGAAGCACTCTGCCCTTTAGCGGGGAGAAAGAGCAGGGCAAACAGCACCGCCCGCATTTCCCTGGCTGAACTTGCCCTTCCTTCCTTCTTTTAATAATAATAATAATATTTATTTATACCGTGCCCTCCCCAGCCAAGGCGGCTAACGAGCAATAATAAACACAAGTTGAATGAATACAACTTCAAAACAAGATTAAAATGCAACATTAAAATATTGAAACATTAAAATATTAAAATGCAGCCTCATCACAGGAGGAGAAAGGAAAAAGGAAGAGGGTTAGGGAATCAAATTGACTCCAAGCCAAAGACCAGGCGGAACAACTCTGTCTTATAGGCACTGCGGAAAGAAATCAGATCCCGCAGGGCCCTGGTCTCATGAGACAGAGCGTTCCACCAGGCCGGGGCCAGTGTTGAAAAGGCCCTGGCTCTGGTTGAAGCTAATCTGACTTCCTTAGGGCCCGGGACCACTAGGGTGTTGCTATTTATGGACCTTGAGGCTCTCCGTGGGGCATACCAGGGTCCTGTAGGTACGAGGGTCCTAGGCACCTTGCCATTCCAGGCAATTTATTCAGGATCTGCTGCCGCTGCTGTGGCTCAGTAGCGAGGGGTAGGCGCTCTGCACGCGCTCAGAAACACTCCTGCTCATAGCTGTCAACGTTTCCCTTTTTAAAAGGGAAGTTCCCTTATTCCGAATAGGATTCCTCGCAAGAAAAGGGAAAAGTTGACAGCTATTCTCCTGCTGCAACTAAGCTCAGGAGGGATCAGAAACCGGAGCTGGAAATAAAAGGGAAATAAACTGCACCCCCCCCAGGCTTAGCTGAAATTCTCTTCTTTACAGCATTCACCACATGGTGTCCTCCAACTGTTTTGAGCTCATGGGAACCATAGTCCAAAACTTTTGGAGGACACCTGGTCTATGAAGGCTCATTTCCTTTTTTTCAAGGAACTGCATTCCACTGCTTTTTGCCTTCTTAAATCGCATTTTCATTATCGCTGTTATTTTAGATACAGCTACAAACGCAAGTGACAAGTGCCTGTCTCATATAATCGTTACTAAAACAAGCTTTCCAAAAAAGTACTACATGTTGTAATTCTAAAGAGCTTGACTGAGAAGTCAATCCCAATCAGTTCAGCGGGACTTAACTTGCTAGTTATGTGTGCATGGGATTTGCAGCCTAAATTGCTGTAAAATCAGATTCCATGATCTCTATAATAGTCTCAAAAGGGCAGCAGTAAAATAAAATGCCATCTGCATATCTTTCTCCTGACCTTTGTGCCTGCCTTTCTGCTTTGTAATAAAAAGTTGATTTTTCCATTGCCCCACCTGTTGTAAATTGCTTTTATAGGACCTGGGAGGTTGCTGTAAAATACCATAGTAACGAAATGGACGTATTGCGTTCAGGCCTAAGCTTGACAAGAAAAGCATGTTCACTGCAGGTCGATTGCTCTTGGCATTACATTGGCATGAGCTCCAGGACAATATTTGACAATATGTTTCATTTAACACAGTATTAATATTTTTGCATGAGTGTAAGACGAACCTGCTGGGTCAGGCCAATGGTCTATCCCGTCCAGCACCCTGTTCCCATTGTAGCTAAATATTGTTGAGATCCCTGCATTGCACGGGGTTGAGATAGATGACCTTTGGGTACCTTGCAGATCTATTATTCTATGATTCTGTATGACTGTGGGAATCCTGCAAGCAGGACCTGAGCCCAGGAAATGGTCACTGATAGCTTTGCCCATTAATTTACTGCATGATTTGTATATCTCCCTGCTTATCTACACACACACACACACACACACAATTTCAGCAAAAGGAGAGATGGATACAAATATTTTTTAAAAAAGCACCACACACAGGTTGTTTCTCTAATTATATTAATCCTATTAATTTAACAGCTCTCTTCCAAAAGGTTATAGTCACTAAACACCTCCATTTCTCCTTGTTAAATCTATATTTAAAATACCATATTTTTCCGTGTATAAGACTAGGTTTTTTGCCTTAAAAATGATGTGAAAAATTGGGGGTGTCTTATACATGGATACATCTCCCCCCAATTTCTTAAATCTGAGTCCCCCAAAATAGGGGACGTCTTATACATGGGGGCATCTCATAGGTGGAAAAATACGGTATATAAATTTATGGGATAGATGGACTTTGAGCAGTTTTATATAATGGTTCTTGAATGCATTAAGACAAGGTGGGAGAGACATGTCCGAAAGGGGTGTGAAAATACATCCATGTGACTCTGTGGTCAAATGCATCTCACATTAAAACTCACCATAACTGGGGGGAGTGTATAACATGAAGTGGTTTGTTTTTTTTAAAAAAAACACACATGAAGTGCTTTCAGCTTTCTTATTATTAGATGGAAAAGAAACGTACGTTTCATCAAAGTTGGAACCAGTCAACTTGATTTATATGGACTGATCGGGCAGTGAAAGCAAATTCTCCAAGTGCAGGGAAACCCATGTTCTTAATCCAGGGGTGAACTTGGCCTGTCAAGCCTCCCCATTTGTCCTCCTGGGCTCTTATGGGGGAAGCCATGACGACTTCCATTACACCTGATGTCTTGCGTGGTGTGAGGCTTCAAAGGAACAATTGGGAGCCTAAAGGGAGCTCTCCATTGTTCCTTTGCTGGAGCAGCTGATGGGAGCTTCATGTGACCCTGAAATTTTGGATCCCCTCCAAACTGATGCCAATAATTCAGTTTGGGGGGGATAGCACAAAACCCAGGGTTTGTGGTGCAAAACGATTCAAAACTAGCACAAAACTCTGGCCTCTTGTTTGGAGGGGATACAAAATTTCGGGGTCACACGTTAACGAAGCTTCCCGATGGGTGGTTGACGCGTTCCTTGCTCAAGGAGGGAGAAGTGGCTTGCATGCAGCAGAAACGTCTTCTTTCTCCCAGTGCTTAAATCCTTAATCAACACGTTGACCTTATTTTGTAGGAGGTGGTTAGCTAATGTGTTGTGCACTGACTCCTTTTGCAAGAGACCTCAGTCGGGCCTTACTCCTTTGTAAGTTTGCCAAGCGGACTTGAGTAAGGCTCTGACCCAAATCCAAATATAATCACACCTCAGCCGTGAATGCACACATCCTACTCAGAAGACGAGGCAGTTCAAACAGCGCTCAGCTGAACGGCAGTCAGTCGACAGCAGCGGTGACGTTTTTGGATGGCTACGTATGGACACAATGGTGTTTGGGGTTTTTTACTTTGGGCAACTATTTGCCTACTATAATCTGTAAAATGGGGGCAACAGAGATCTGTCTCACAGCACTGCTAATGAAACAGAGACCATTCGTGCATTTAACAGGCTGCGCCAAAAGGATAACATCACCTCCCGTTTCTTGGCACACATTTATTGAGTAATGAAAGTCAACTGGCACTCATGGCAAGGAATCCAATCTTAGTCCGTGGTTTGCATGGGAAGGGTGCTGAAACGACTTCGCAATGGCGTCTTGGCTGTGCAGGATCTATAGCAAATTATCTTCTGGCAGGTGCGGGCAGCAAACCCCAAAGGGGCTGCCAGCCCTAGCCATAATCAGGGTATCTCGCAATGTAGCTCCACAAAAACAAGGCCTTCACATAACCCCAAGCTTCTTCCTGCAACAAGGCTGACATGAACTGGCTGCTTCTAGCGGTTCTGCCAATCCTGTTGGGGGATATAGGATCTGCTGTCCATTTCTAAATGCCGTGGGTGGCAATCTCCCCCCTCCTTCAAGAGAATGGGTAGTGGCCCCATTTGTAGATGCAGAAGAGCATCTCTCTCAGGCTGTGGAAAGGCGGCCGGTCCTCCGGGTGGCTCTTCCAACACTCCAGCATGATGTTGTAAACCTCAGCGGGGCAGCTGTTGGGACGGGGGAGGCGGTAGCCCCTGGTGATCTGCTGGATAGTTTCTTGGTTGGTCAACCCTGGAAGCAATAAATATACAGTCATACCTCAGGTTACAGACGCTTCAGGTTGCGTTTTTTCGGGTTACGGATGCGCCGAAACCTGGAAGTACCAGAACGGGTTACTGTGACGTTAACATATGAGAGTGCTGGAGGTGAAATAGTTAACCAGGTTACCCAATCAGAATCCAGGGGGGTGGAGTCAGAGGGACTATAAAACCAGCTCTGGGAGGGGCGAAGGGGGGAGTTCGTTGGGAGTTGGGTGGTTGGTTGGAGTGGGAGTGAATTGGGATAGAGTCTGTGGGGAGGTTGAGTTAGTGTAGCAAAATAAGCTGAGTCAGGAATAGTTAGGGGCTAGGAAGACAAGTAAATATCTGAGAGGTGGTTTGGTGAGTGAGAGCAGGTAGAGGAAGTTATAGGTCTGGATAGGCACCCCATGATTGTAATTGACTGATACCGTTTATGAAACCACACACTTGTTAAACTGCAATAAATAAACAGAAGTTTATGTTCCAATTTAACCCTGACTGGACTCAGTATTGTCCCAGGTAGGGCCTGGGTGGTGGCAGCGAGAAATAAAGTGGTGGCACAGGGATCAATAGACGGTGAAACCTCCGGGGACCCTGTGTGATCGCCACAGTTACGTCCAGGTTTTGGTGGTTGCACATGTGCAGAAGCGCTAAACCGTGCTTTGCACATAAGCACCGAATCGCAACCTGCTCATGCGCAGACGTGGCGCTGCGGGCTGTGGACGTTGCGGGTTGCGAATGTGCATCCCGCATGGATCACATTCGCAACCCGAGGGTCCACTGTATCCAGGTATTAGATAGATATTATTTATTACATTAATATATACATAAAAAGGTAAAGGTAAAGGACCCCTGGATGGTTAAGTCCAGTCAAAGACGACTATGGGGTTGCAGCGCTCATCTCACTTTCAGGCTGAGGGAGCCGGCGTTTGTCCACAGACAGCTTTCCGGGTCATGTGGCCAGCGCTTCTGGCGCAATGGGACACCATTACAGAAACCAGAGCACATGGAAACACCGTTTACCTTCCGGCCACAGCAATACCTATTTATCTACTTGCACTGCCGTGCTTTCAAACTGCTAGGTTGGCAGGAGCTGGGGCAGAACAACAGGCGCTCACTCTGTTGCGGGGATTCGAACCGCCGACCTTCCGATCGGCAAGCCCAAGAGGCTCCGTGGTTTAGACCACAGCGGCAACCGCAATATATACATTAAACACAGGCTTTGCCACAAGTAAGACCGCCACGTTCCTCTTCATTTCTGCTCTACCCCTGCCCAGAAACCTGGGGTGTTTTGTTGAAGGCAATAGGCATGGATAGCTCAGTTGGTTAGAGCATGGTGCTGATAACACGAAGGTTGCAGGTTCAGGCCCTGCACGGGACAGCTGCAGATTTCTGCATTAAAGGGGGTTGGATTGGATGATCTTCAGGATTCCTTCCAACTCTACGAGTCTTTGATATTAGTCTATGGTAGCCTTGCATCCAGGGACCAAATGCATACCTACAGGCCAGACCCCTCAGCAACTCTGCTTCTCACCTTGGGTCCTGGAACTCTGATAACCCCTCTTGCTGGATGGAGGACAGAGGCTGTGTGTGTGTGTGTGTGTGTGTGTGTGTGTGTGTGTGTAGACCCTACTGGCTTACTGCGCAAATGTAAAAATTTGCTGCGCCCTCTTGTTGCTGCCCCACCCACTTTTGACTTTGGCCACGCTTCCAAGGGTGAAGTTGCATAGAAGCAAATGCAAAAGCCCTTAGGCCAGTGATGGTCAAAATTGGCCCTCCAGCTGTTTCAGGACTACAGTTCCCATCATCCCTGACCACTGGTCCTGTTAGCTAGGGATGACGGGAGTTGTAGTCCCAAAACAGCTGGAGGGCCAAGTTTGGCCATCACTGCCTTAGGCTGAAAGTGTTTGCCCAACCTGGTTTAAGATGTGGGGCAGAACTGTATTGTCAGCCAGGTTTTGTTTTCTCCTAGCTAGTGAGGGTAAGGAGACATTTTTCAATTCTTCATCTTAGGGTGCTTCCAGACTGTCCCTGTCACATACTGCCAAATGCAGGTTGCTCTGTTAATATCCCTTGGCAACAAATGCGGTTTCCTTCCAAAATATTGGGCTTTCTGTGATCGGGAAAGTGATGTGAAAATTCACTAGGAACTGCGGGGTGATATTTGATTGATGCAATGCTATATAATCTCCCCCAGAAAACAATTCAGAATAAATGCTCCATAAACAGGCTGTCTGCAATGGAGCCCAGGATCCCATTGTCTGATTATCTTAGCACCTGGGAGGTAATTAGTCTGCAATCTCCAGTTTAAGTAGATCCCATGGCTGTAAAATCCAGCCTGATTTTTTCCTCCTCCAGCCGCCTTCCTAATTTGTGTAAAGTCTTGTCTGATGAAGAGTTTTGGAGAACTTGAAAGTGAGTCACGTTTTCCTGAGTTATTGATTGATCCTGATAAAGGTATTGCCCAGCGGTGGACTTTGGGTTAATTGGATCTCACATAGTTTATGTCCTTTGAGTTCTGAGATAACGGGAAGCAATTTAGATATTATTACCCACGCCTGAAATTCCTTTTAAAGTTTCTGTTATAAGAACTTGAAGGTCTCAGATATAAATTAAATGTTCATAAATGTACAAGGCAAACACATACCTAAATATATAAACCACGTCTCTGAAATAGTACAGGAAGTCATTTTGACTCTCCAAATAACCTCAAATATTCCTCTGCAGTAAGGGAGGAAAATGGGGAAAGCCTTCCCATTGTCCTTTTGCTTGCAAATCCTGTCTTAAGGGTATATTTGTGTATGAATAGGATGAGCCTGTGACCTGGATTCAGGAACTAAAGTATTAACCATCACAGAAGAATGGCCAGACTTCCCAGGTAAAGCGATCAGTGACCATTATCAGGTATCCTGGCAGGCAGGATTTCTGCTGTAGACCTCCTCCTTCTGTGATGTATGTATGATGTTTAGGGGGGTGGTCTTGAGCTACAGGGTGGGCAATTTCAAAAGTCTATATAAGGGCTTGCGTACCATTGTTCAGGGTTCTCCTCTCTCCTGCATGTGGTGAGTGGAGACCCTGTTGCAACAATTTAATAAAGATCAGGCTTACTAGGCGCTTTGCTTCTCTGGTTGGCCTCTGTTATTTCCTCCTACTGATAGGGGACCCACTTAAGGACTCTGTATGGGCTCTTGGATACCCCACAAGGCATGGGTAGGCAAACTACCCTTTCCAAACCAGCTTCAGTCTGGCCAGAAAGCTCGATGCGGAGTAAGCAGTACAGTGGTACGTCGGGTTACAGACGCTTCAGGTTACAGATGCTTCAGGTTACAGACTCTGCTAACCCAGAAATAGTACCTCAGGTTAAGAACTTTGCTTCAGGATGAGAACAGAAATCGTGCGGTGGCAGCAGGAGGCCCCATTAGCTAAAGTGGTGCTTCAGGTTAAGAACTGTTTCAGGTTAAGAACGGACCTTCGGAACAAATTAAGTACGTAACCAGAGGTACCACTGTAATGTGAACATTTGAGACAGCCATCGCACATGCGCAGATGAACACGCATGCACAGCCGACAGGTTCATGAAAAGGAGTTTCTGGAGGATGGGGCAGAAGGGACATGGAAACCAAAAAGGTCACGTGTGTTGGGTGAAGAAATCCCCACTCCTTTTCTGATGTGAACAACACTGTGCAAATGTGGTTTGAAATGCAACTGTGTGTGTGTGGGAGGGAACCTTGCTTAGTGCTGACCTTAAAAGCCCTAAATGGCCTTGGCCCAGTATACCTGAAGGGGCGTCTCCACCCGCATCATTCAGCCCAGACACTGAGGTCCAGCTCCAAGGGCCTTCTGGCGGTTTCCTCACTGCGAGAAGTGAGGTTACAGTGAACCAGGCAGAGGGCCTTCTTGGTGGTGGCGCCCGCCCCGTGGAACACCCTTCCATCGGATGTCAAGGAAATAAACAACTATCTGACTTTTAGAAGACTTTTAGAAGGAAATAAACAACTATCTGACTTTTAGAAGTCCTGTTTAGGGAAGTTTTTAATGTTGGATGTTCTATCGTGTTTTTCATATTCTGCCGGGAGCTGCCTTGAGTGGCTGGGGAAACCCAGCCAGATGGGCAGGGTATAAATAATAAATTACTACTAATAATACTACTACTTCATTTTAAGCAACTAATCTGAACATACCCCAAGACAGGCTTCCTCAAACTCGGCCCTCCAGATGTTTTTGGCCTACAACTCCCATGATCCCTAGCAAGCAGGACCAGTGGTCAGGGATGATGGGAATTGTAGTCTCAAAACACTTGGAGGGCTGAGGCTGAGGAAGCCTGCCCTAAGATTACAGCAGGGCAATGACTGTTTCTTGAATACTTTACCTTCATATGGGCACTGTCCATACGTAAACACTTCATAGAGAAAAATCCCGTAGGACCAAACGTCCGATTTTGGAGAGTAGGTCTGGTAGATAGCTGCTTCTGGTGCCGTCCATTTCACAGGGATCATGGCATTGCCCGTGGTGGAATAAACATCATCCTGGAAGGAAGCCAAGATTGGGTTCTTAACAAGAGGCATCAAAATTATTCACCTGAAAGCTGCTTCTACACCTGAGGGTGCTTCCAGACTTCTGCTATTTTTGGGTGGGATTCAATCATGTACCAGTGAATTCACAGTCACGCAGTTTTAGTCGTTTGAGAGGTCTTGCGCAATGAAGCCACTTTCCCCAAACAATGGACTTTTTTGCAATAAGAAAAGCGAAAGAGAAATTCTCTGGAAAGTATGTGATAACACTTGCTAGGCGCCATATAGTCTAACCTCCCTGTAAACAAATCTGAATAAATAAACTGATGTTGTCTATCCTGCCTGCAAACTTTGCATCAAGAAATCAGGACGCATAAGAAGCTGTTTCTCTGGAAGAGACCTCAGAAGCTAAAGCTGCCAAATGATCAAAGGTCTGTTCTAGCAACTACATCTTGTGTCCTTGGCCAAATACCGTATTTTTCACTCTATAAGACGCACCAGATCAGAAGACGCACCTAGTTTTTGGAGAAGGAAAACAAGAAAAAAAAAATTCTGAATCTCAGAAGCCAGAACAGCAAGAGGGATCGCTTTGCAGTGAAAGCAGCAATCCCTCTTGCTGTTCTGGCTTCTGGGATAGCTGCGCAGCCTGCATTCACTCCATAAGATGCACACACATTTCCCCTTACTTTTTAGGAGGGGAAAAGTGAGTCTTATAGAGCAAAAAATACGGTATTTGATACCAAGGGACAGCTTTAAGCAGAATTTGACCACACATTTAAAGGAGCCCTTTCCACCTTCTTCCTTTCATGTTATGCCACCACAAATTTGTAAGTGCCAAAATGATTTCAGTTCCATGGCTAGAGTAGCTTCTGGGGTGAGGGAAATTGGATTGAGGTTGTGAGCTAGTGTTGGGGAATTAGGACCCCTTCCCCGTAGAAATCAGGTTCAATCTAATTCTCCTTCCTATAGCTGATTTAGCAAAAAAAGAAGACTTAAGGAAATGCCATAATGCATCTCACACATCTCATAATGCATTATGGCTGGACCATAAAGAAGGCTGATCGTCGAAGAATTGATGCTTTTGAATTATAGTGCTGGAGGAGACTCTTGAGAGTCCCATGGACTGCAAGAAGATCAAACCTCTCCATTCTGAAGGAAATCAGCCCTGAGTGCTCACTGGAAGGACAGATCCTGAAGCTGAGGCTCCAATACTTTGGCCACCTCATGAGAAGAGAAGACTCCCTGGAAAAGACCCTGATGTTGGGAAAGATGGAGGGCACAAGGAGAAGGGGACGACAGAGGACGAGATGGCTGGACAGTGTTCTCGAAGCTACCAGCATGAGTTTGACCAAACTGCGGGAAGCAGTGGAAGACAGAAGTGCCTGGCGTGCTCTGGTCCATGGGGTCACGAAGAGTCAGACACGACTAAATGACTAAACAACAACAACAACATATCACGCATCAGATTTAGGACCTCTCCAGAATGAGTGTGTGTGTGTATGCATGCAAATTCTGCAACATGCCATTGATGCAATAAAAGTTGTGGATTTATACTGGACTGTCCACACATTTATTACTTACACTGTGACGTTTCCCCAATGCTACCACATTTTTGCCTTCAGGAAGGGCACACTGGCCCTACACTGCTGTTATAAGAATTAAAGGTCTCAGATATATAAATTAAATGTTCATAAATTTACAAGGAAAACACATACATAAGTATGTAAACCACGTGTCTGAAATAGTACAGGAGAGCAATCCTGACTCTCCCAAATTCACCTCAAATGGGGAAGGAAAGGGGAAAGCCTCTCCATTGTCTTTTGCTTACCTGTCTTAAGGGCGTATTTGTGTATGAAAAGGGTGAGCCTGTGACCTGGATTCAGGAATTAAAGTATTTACCATCACAAAAGACTGGCCAGGACGCCCAGGTAAAGCAATCAGTGACCATTATCAGGTATCCTGGCAGACAGGATTTCTGCTGTAGACCGCCTCCTTCTGTGATGTATGTATGATGTTTAGGGGGGTGGTCTTGGGCTACAGGGTGGGCAATTTCAAAAGTCTATATAAGGACTTGCGCACCATTGTTCTGGGTTCCTTCTCCCTCCTGCATGTGGTGAGTGAGGACCCTGTTGCAACAATTTAATAAAGATCAGGCATATTAGCTGCTTTGCTTCTCAATATTCTCTGGTTGGCCTCTGCTATTTTCTCCTACCAATAGGGGACCCACTTAAGGACTCTATATGGGCTCTTGGATACCCCAAAAGGAAAAAGGAGCAGATTTTTTTTAAGGTAAAGGTAAAGGGACCCCTGACCATTAGGTCCAGTTGTGACCGACTCTGGGGTTGTAGCGCTCATCTCGCTTTATCGGTTGAGGGAGCTGGCGTACAGCCTCCGAGTCATGTGGCCAGCATGACTAAGCTGCTTCTGGCGAACCAGAGCAGCACACGGAAACGCCGTTTACCTTCCCGCCGGAGCGGTACCTATTTATCTACTTGCACTTTGACGTGCTTTCAAACTGCTAGGTTGGCAGGAGCAGGGACTGAGCAACGGGAGCTCACCCCATCACGGGGATTCGAACTGCCAACCTTCTGATTGGCAAGCCCTAGGCTCTGTGGTTTAACCCACAGCGCCACCCGCGTCCCTTACATCACTGCAATAAAAGTGGGACAATATCTCTTCCTGCCCCCGCCCCAAACACATGCGGTATGAAAAGTTGCAAAAAGCACATTGTGGATGCTTTCCTATATGCGCATGCGAAGCCCTTCAGTGAAAGGAGTTAGATAGGCAGGAATAAGCCGTCTCTCCAAGGCTTCCTTGAACAAACCTTGAGGAGCCTGGCAAGACCAAAGTCTGCGATTTTGCAAGCGAGATCTTCTCCCACCAGAATATTCCTGGCTGCTAAGTCTCGATGGACAACGTGCTGTTCCTCCAAGTAGGTCATGCCATCAGCCACCTGGCAAGAGATGCTGAGAAAGTGGTGTGTGGTCAGTTCCTTCCCTGCTGCACCTACAAACAAACAAACAAACAAACAAACAAACAAACAAACGGAGTGAGTTAACCTCCACTAATCGCCAAAACTGGTTCAAACCTCACTTGCTGTTTTTTATATTTCCTGGTGCAAACAGGAAACAGGTGACATTCTCTTTGCTGTCTTGAAGACCTTGTCTTCAACACATGCATAGGAGCATAAGAAGAGTCGTGCTGGATGAGGCCAAAGTCTCATCTAGTTCTGCACCTTGGTTTTTTTCTTCTTTTAAATAAATTTATTCATATTATTGCAATCTGTTGCCAAAAGACATGTGGAGGGGAGAAGGGATTGTTATGTACTGAAGTTCTCACCCTGGGCAGCAGGGGGATACTGTAGATAGTTATGCAAATGAAGGATCGACAAGTGACGTTCAGTGATTGGATAGTTTTGTATGCAAATGAAGGATCGAAAAGTGACGTTCAGTGATTGGATAGTTTTAGAAAATGGCAACAGTGACATTGTTCTGGAGCTCTATATAAGCAGGCTGACTGAGCCCCTCAGCTTAGTTCTGTTCTGGCATCTGAATAAAGAAGAGCTGTTTGAAGAATCGCTGTGTCGTCTGATATGTTTGCCCACAACCAGTGGCGTAGCGTGGGTTGTCAGCCCCCGGGGCAAGGCAAGTAATTTGCGCCTCCTAACCTGTGGATTTTAGCACTCGGGCAGAGAGCTGCGAGTGTGAGTGCCCCCCCCGATGTTGCGCCCGGTGCGGCCGGCCCCCCCTGCACCCCCCACGCTATGCCACTGCCCACAACTTAACAGGGATAATAAAATAATTCTATAGTGCCATGCAGTGCTTTTATTCTTCTTCTTAAAAATATGTTTAGGGGTACTCTCATTTTGACTCAAGAAAATCACCATTTTATAGTTCAAATTGGGGAAAATAAATACAGCAAATGGACAAAAGTACAAAGATTCACAAAATGTTTAGGGGTATGCATACTTCTGCGTCTCCCCAGAAAAAAAGCACTGGTGCCATGAATAAATTTAAAGCAAAAATATATTTACATTGTCATTCCAGAAATGTAAGAATAAGGCCCACTCCTCAATAAATTTGTTTTCTTGATTTTTATGTACTGCGTTTTTCTCATATGTAAGTTTTATCATTAAGATAGTTTGTCAGGTTTTCCATAAAAAAGGTAAAGGACCCCTGCCATTTAAGTCCAGTAGCAGATGGCTCTGGGGTTGCGGTGCTCATCTTGCTTTACTGGCCGAGGGAGCTGGCGTACAGCTTCCGTGTCATGTGGCCAGCAGGACTAAGCCGCTTACCTTCCCGCCGGAGCGGTACCTATTTATCTACTTCCACTTTGACATGCTTTCGAACTGCTAGTTTGGCAGGAGTTGGGAATGAGCAACGGGAGCTTACCCCGACGTGGGGATTCGAACTGCCGACCTTCTGATTGGCAAGCCCAAGAGGCTCAGTGGTTTAGACCACAGCGCCACCCACGTCCCAAGAGGTATTCCCTAACCAATGAGTTATGGGTTATTGTTTTCCTTTTTTTTGCAATGCAGTGCTTTGCTGTTGTTAGCCGCATAGCAATGAGTTGTAAATCACTATTAATGACTTCAGAATGATGAAAAAGAGAATTATTTTAGGGTTTCTTGGGAGATCATAACCTATACTTGTGTGCATAATGTTCAGTACCTCTGTCCATAAAGGCATTATTTTCATAGATGTCAACTTTTCCCTTTTCTTGTGAGGAATCCTATTCGGAATAAGGGAATTTCCCTTAAAAGGGGGGGAAAGTTGACAGCTATGATTATTTTTCAGTATGTTTTCAGTGGCCTGTGAGATGCCTATGGGAAGCCTGCAAACAGTACCTGAGCATATTAACCCTCCCTCTGCTAATGATCCCATGCGAGTGTCATTCAGAGACATCTTGCCTCTGGCAGTGGGGGGGGGGAACCATGGTTGGTAGCCACTGGGAGCCCCTTCCTCCAAAAAATCATCTAATCTGCTTTGAGGTCTCTCTAGACTTCAGAGAAGCTCTAGCTCCGATGCTTTGGAGAATAAAATCCATTCTAGATAGAGTCAATTTTCTTAAAAGAATATTCCTGGGTTTCGGCAGGTGCACAATTAAACAAGGAGTTGACATCCTGATTTGTGGCTTAGTCACTGCTCTGCCTCAGGCCTTTGTCTTATAATGTTGTCATATTTCAGGACATCCTGAAAGCTTTTTTTTAAAAAAACAAAAACACCAAGAAACTGTGATTTTTCAATTGTCTATTCTGCCTTTGAAATCCCATTAACGTCTGGGGAAATGTCCGGACGTATGACAGCCCTACAGGGTATTAGGCATAGATGAAATTCTCATTCCAGGTTGTGTAAAAAAACACACCCTGCAATTTCTCAGAGTACTGGCTTCTTTGCTATTGAGATGAGTGGAGAAGGCCTTGATGCTGCCACCCTTAGAGGTCTGGTGTGCAGTGGTTTGTGATGGAGACTTCTCTGTGGTGGCCCCCGAACTGTGGAACTCCTTCCCAATTAAGGTCTATCTGGGCTGAGACTTTGCAGCTTATTTATTGATTTAATTTGTCAGTTGCTTTATCTTGCCCAGGGCAACCCAATGTGACTTACAACCAACCAACCAGACTCTATAGGGATACATTAAAGCCAAGAGAAAAAAAGAAATACATTAAAAAAATCCCACTCACTTCTAAAAGGCCCCAGATTAAAGTGCTAATTTGCAGTTCTCCTCCCTGTGAATGGTGTTATCAAAATGCGTCATTTTTTTGCTTCCATTGTGGTTGT
>JAXCMG010000005.1:1934968-1985509 GCA_034642415.1 Podarcis siculus | reverse complement strand
ATCCGGTTGTTATCCATGTTTTCGCCATTTTGTATCCAAGTTTTAACAAATTGTAAAGAAATTGTAGCGAAATTGACCAGCAAGGCCCTCGTAATAAAGTCCTCTTTCCGACTTTGACAGCTACTTTGACAGCTGTCAAAATCTCCTTCGCTTTTCGCCAGGCTCTCTCTCCTCAATCACCCCGGTTCCCAGGGGGGGGGGGTAGCATTTTCCTTCTCCCTAAATTCTTCCTCCAGCACAGTTCTTGTAGTTTCCCATCGTGGAATTCTTAGTCAGAAACAAATCTTTTTGGACCTTGGTTTCCCAGTCCTTGTTTTGGAAGGTTTACAATAGGGAGGGGGACTGACTTCCTTTTTGGATCCCCCCCCGCTCGTATCAAATCCGAAAAAAATTTCTTTTTTTCTCCTTTTAAACCCGGTTTCCAAATTTTACTCACGGGTTGTTGTTAAAAGTCCGAATTCTCAATGGAAGAAGTCAGCGCTCTCCGCCGGATGGCATGCGGCTTCGCTCGGCAGGGATGGCAGAGGACTCAAAGCACCACGCTTCTCCCCGGCACCCGATCCGTAGCCTTTAAAAAGGCTCCTTCACAAGTCGGGAGGGCGCTAACGGTGCCAGCCGAGTCTCCATGTCCACGGCCCCCGTGGCCGTGGTTTTTAAGGGTCCCCGCATCGCCGGTGCGGTAGGACCCAGCCCTGCCGAGCAGGCTCCCTCCGGAGCTCGGAGGGAGTCCGCCATTCGGCGATGGCGCCAACCCGGAAGTCTCCTTTTAGCCTGATCTTTCAGCCCCTCCCAGGAAACTTCAGAAGTGTCTAACTGGGCGATGTTTCTAAGGCAGCAAAATCTGGAGGAGGATCCCATCTTATATGGGGGAAAGGTACAAGGGCAACATTTCTCATTGCTGAATTGTAATTTTGCGTCAATTAGAAATCCCTCCTCCTGCGAGGTAATCTGAACTTAATAATAAATTTTGAAACTATGTGTGTGTGCATGAAACCCACAAGCGTCACAATTCAGACTTCCACTTCCAAAATGGCCACGGAGTCTTGACATTTGGCTGCAGAATTCAGTCACGGCAAAATATGCATTGGGTTACGGGTGTCAGTGTTCCTATCCCCAAATCATAAGTCCCCCAAATTTCAAAGATGTGGCATGTGAATTTGCAATTGTGCAGGCTGAACCACGAATAAAAACGAATAGATGGTGGGAGGGACAATCAGATGAAATGGAGAGGGTCACGTTTGGTTTCCAGAGTGTACAGACATAGAACAGCCCCATGCTAGGCAGAGCTGATGGGAGTTCCAGTCAAAAACATCTGGAGAGCACCAGGTCAGGGAAGGCTTACATGGAGATACTGAATGGATAGAGGAGGACAGAAGTAATGCAGAAGACAAGCGGAAGACAGAAGTAATGCATAAGAGGAGGACAAAAGTAATACAGAAGACAAGCGGAAGACAGAAGTAATGCATAAGTTCAGAAGGAAATGAGTGATGATACAGGAAAACATACCCCTATACTAACCTTTTGGATGCAGGGATGAAGCAAGGGACTATGTATGACATTCCAGTTGGCTGTGTAGTAGGCAAGGAGCTGCTCCAGATTTGGAAACATGTGTCCCTTTTCCAAGTAAAAACTCCCTCCAGGCTCTTTGTAGATTCTGAAATGTCGCACTTTGGTATGGTTCCGAACTGAAGGAAGAAGGGAAGGAGAAGACGACACAATGTGTGATTGCTCTGCCCCCAGAAATATGTCTTGAGCTAGCCCTAGTTTCCAGGCATGCTAGAAAAATACAACCTGTGCTGCTGATAGACTCCTGCAACACGTTGGCTAATATACACACAATAATTACCAAAGTGATTATACAGTGGTACCTCAGGTTAAGTACTTAATTTGTTCTGGAGGTCCGTTCTTAACCTGAAACTGTTCTTAACCTGAAGCACTGTTTTAGCTAATGGGGCCTCCTGCTGCTGCCGCGCCGCCGGAGCATGATTTCTGTTCTCATCCTGAAGCAAAGTTCTTAACCTGAAGCACTAATTCTGGGTTAGCGGAATCTGTGACCTGAAGCATCTGTAACCTGAAGCATATGTAACCCGAGGTACCACTGTACGTTCTTTATCAATCTTCTGAGAAAAATACAAAACCTTATGCAAAGCCACAGAGACTTGCAAACTGCCCAACCTAAGATGAACTTACAATATCTGATTTCAATGGATTTTTCAGGCGCTTAACTCAGTCTTTTTTAAAAATCTTTTTAGTTAATAATAATAATAATTTATTATGTATACCCCACCCATCTGGCTGAGTTTCCCCAGCCACTTTGGGCGGCTCCCAATCAAGTGTTAAAAACAATACAGCATTAAATATTAAAAACTTCCCTAAACAGGGCTGCCTTCAGATGTCTTTTAAAGATAGGATAAGTTCATGAAGGTAAGTTTGGTGTTGTTCACAATACTGAGAGATGCTACTGAAGTTGTAGATGGATGTTAATGAAGTTGTAGACAGGGTGCTGGTGTTTTGCACCTGTTTCACCCTGGCAGTCCAAGTAATCAAGAGGCCGTTGTTCGCTTTTACTGGGGCTTGCAGGTAGCACACTCCCAATATAGTTTTCTGGGCTTCTTCAGTGGTCTAATCTCAAAGCCTTGATATGTATATTGATATTCAGTTTCATAGAGAATACTATTTCTTGGTTTAAGCTTAAGAGACTTATTTGCTTAGCCTTCCAAGCATGGCTTCCCCCTCTCAGAGAGACCCCAAAATCCAGATTTTGGCTTCCTGCATGATGGTTCAGACATGGGGTTGGAAAAGCGGAAAGAAAAGGGATGGAAACCGTCCTTGCCATCCACAACAATTCTGGAAGGAAACCCCAAGACCGTCGTTGGCGTGCTTCCAAGGTGGGCTCCAAATCTGATGATGGGAATGGACTAGCCAAGCTTCTAGAGTTAGTCTGAAGACTTTTGCTAGTGCCCCGTCACTGCTTAGCCTGCGGCCGTCTCATCCTTTGCACCAAATGACTTGTGTGGGAAGGACACCATTGTTTGTTTCACAATTTAGTATAATTACATGGGAGAGAGGGAATGTTTGTATGTGTGGTGTAGTAATTAGCATTTGTAGATCAGAGAAGATATTCCGTACAAGAAAGTTTCTGGAGTGAGATCATCCTCATCAGTATGAGGACAGCTTTGCGAATGGCTCAATATTAAAAAGCCACTTGTGGGTGTGTGTTTTTTTTGGGGGGGGAGGGGGCCTGTAAGCTGGTTACATCCCATAATACTGTCATGGAGGGCTTTTTTTTAGTTGGAACTCACTGGAACTCAGTTCTGGCACCTCTCAGGTGAGCACCATTGCCATTATAAGAGAACAAGGGAGGTGTCGTGGTGAGTTCTGACACCTCTTTTTCTAGAAAAATAGCACAGCTGATACAAGCTTTTGGGGTGCCTGAACTCCCTGTCTAATTCCTGATGAATTTGCAGCAGAGGTTTTTTATTCCCTTTTCCCTTTCCTAAACCTGCAAGGGCAAATTTTATTATTTTTATTTTTAATACAGGTGTTTTGTGCAAGAGCAGTTTTGCACAAAGCAGCTTTTTTAAAAATTGTTTTTCTTATGTTCTTATTTATTAAATTTCTATACCACCTCAGGGAGATTCACAATATAAAAATACAATATAAAAAAACCTAAATACATAATAAAAATAAGAACAAAAACAAATTGACAACCCCATCGCCCATAACACATTGGAAAGGGCTTCGGCATGCTGCTTCTATCCCTTTGGGACAATGGAAACGAAAAGGCTTGGCTGTGCTTTGGTGTGATAGATGGCACCCAGCAAAATGCCATCATGCATCTAAACACACACAGACACACACACACACCGGCCCATGCAATGGGCTTCAGTGCACCCACACATGCCATTTTATGTTGGTGCATCAAAAAAAGCATCACCCAAAACTCTGGGCATGCTCTGTGACCGCGGAATGTTGGAGCCTAATTCGTTCTTAGGTAAAGGTAAAGGGACCCCTGACCATTAGGTCCAGTCGTGGCCGACTCTGGGGTTGCAGTGCTCATCTCGCTTTACTGGCTGAGGGAGCCAGCGTACAGCTTCCGGGTCATGTGGCCAGCAGGACTAAGCTGCTTCTGGCAAACCAGAGCAGCGCACAGAAACCCCGTTTACCTTCCCGCCGCAGTGGTACCTATTTATCTACTTGCACTTTGACGTGCTTTCGAACTGCTAGGTGGGCAGGAGCAGGGACCAAGCAACGGGAGCTCACCCCGTCGCGGGGATTCGAACCACTGACCTTCCGATCGGCAAGTCCTAGGCTCTGTGGTTTAACCCACAGCGTTCTTGGAGGGTTGCTATTTCCAGAAAAAGGTGGAAACTTTAACACGCCTATAATTAACCAAGCTGGAAACATCCACTGGAAACGGTGTTGATTAACATCGTAACAACAAGCTGGCTGCTGCTATCTTTGAATGCCGAGGTCAGCACCGGAGGTCCAATGGCAATCCCTGCCTCCAATTTATGTAGACTTTTAAAGTTATTGTTTCTTATTTTACAGGTGCAGACTCTTTCGCTTCTGCAGATTGCTTTCCTTCCTTTGAAAGAGAAGCTCAAAGTGCTTGAAACTCACCTCCACCCTCTTCCCCCACCGACTGTGAGAAATAGGTACTCAAACGCACCAGTTCCCTGACCTTCCCTGCCACTCCCTCATACAGTAAGCCTGAGAGTTTCTCTTGCCTCTGCAAAGCGGTGGCCCAATCTGCCGCCCCACATTTGCTGGGAACAACCTCAAGAGCAATTGCGAAACGCTTCTTATCTGTCCTTTCACACACATACGAAAGGGCAGCTGCGATCTTGCATCAAGGATATTATTCCCAGGGGCCTCCGCTCACCAAGGCGAGTGCCTACGTTCAAGCACAACTCCCTTATGTGCTGGGTGATGTCTGCTTTTCAATATTGTGATACAGTGGTACATCGGTTTACAGGCGCTTCAGGTCACAGAAGCTTCAGGTTACAGACTCTGCTAACCCAGAAATAGTACCTCGGGTTAAGAACTTTGCTTCAGGATGAGAACAGAAATTGCGCGGCAGCAGTGGGAGGCCCCATTAGCTAAAGCGGTGCTTCAGGTTAAGAACAGTTTCAGGTTAAGAACGGACCTCCAGAACGAATTAAGTACTTAACCCGAGCTACCACTATACAGTGGTACCTTGGGTTACAGACATTTCAGGTTACAGACTCCGCTAATCCAGAAATAGTACCTCAAGTTAAGAACTTTGCTTCAGGATGAGAACAGAAATCGTGCCGCAGTGGTGTGACGGCAGCGGGAGGCCCCATTAGCTAAAGTTGTACCTCATGTTAAGAACAGTTTTAGGTTAAGAACGTACCTCCAGAACGAATTAAGTTCTTAACCCAAGGTACCACTGTATAGGTAAATGTAAAGGTTGAGTCCAGACAAGGGCGACTACAGGGTTGCGGTGCTCATCTCGCTTTCAGGCCAAGGGAGCCGGCGTTTGTCCACAGACAGCTTTCTGGGTCATGTGGCTAGCAGGACTAAACCACTTATGGCACAACGGGACACCGTGACAGAAGCCAGAGCGCACGGTAACGCAGTTTACCTTTCCACTGCAGCAGTATCTATTTATCTACTTGCACTGGTGTGCTTTCGAACTGCTAGGTTGGCAGGAGCTGGGACAGAGCAACAGGAGCTCACTCCGGTGCAGGGATTCGAACCACCGACCTTCCGATCCACAAGCCAAGAGGCTCGGTGGTTTAGACCACAACACCACCCGCGTCTCCATTTATGATATAAAGGTAAAGGGACCCCTGACCATTAGGTTCAGTCATGACCGACTCTGGGGTTGCGGCACTCATCTCGCTTTACTGGCCGAGGGAGCCAGCATACAGCTTCTGGGTCATGTGGCCAGCATGACTAAGCCGCTTCTGGCGAACCAGAGCAGCGCACGGAAATGCCGTTTACCTTCCCGCCAGAGTGGTACCTATTTATCTACTTGCAATTTGACGTGCTTTTGAACTGCTAGGTTGGCAGGAGCAGGGACTGAGCAACGGGAGCTCACCCCGTTGCGGGGATTCGAACTGCCGACCTTCTGATCGGCAAGTCCTAGGCTCTGTGGTTTAACCCACAGCGCCACCTGCGTCCCATGGCACATGGTTTAGGAGCCTCTTAAAACAGTGAGCCATGTGGAGCCCTGCAGGAATAAAGTCTGTGTAGAAGCAGTTGGTGGGGCGGCACAGGTAGCTCAGCCTTGCTCACCTGCCTTCCCATCATACCTAAGAGGCGCTAGGAGTTTGCAGCAACAGGAGCATTGGACAGGCTCCATTGCCGTGCCCACCTTATGCCCATCATGCTAACGTTTGGTGCTGGGAAGGCAGGAGAGCAATGCCTGCCCCCTTGTCTGGTTCCACCAACGGCCGCTGGTTGCATGCTAAAACTGGATGGGCAGGTATGCTGAAGACTCACCTCTTTCTCCTGCCCGTTGGCACCTGAGATATATTTATATACACTTCAGGACACACCCCATTGGTCTGATTGTAAATTGCTTTAACTGATAGCGGTCAAGAAGGAGCTTTCTGCACGTGCTGTAGAGGGAAGTGAGGGGCAGATGGGGCTCACCAACCTGGTAAGGTGGTCCATCTAAAAGGTAAAGGGACCCCTGACCATTAGGTCCTTTCATGACTGACTCTGGGGTTGCGGCGCTCATCTCGCTTTATTGGCCGAGGGAGCCGGCGTACAGCTTCCGGGTCATGTGGCCAGCATGACTAAGCCGCTTCTGGTGAACCAGAGCAGCGCATGGAAACACCGTTTACCTTCCCGCCGGAGTGGTACCTATTTATCTACTTGCACTTTGACGTGCTTTTGAACTGTTAGGTGGCCCATCTAGGAGAAGGAAAACTCTGGTCCTAAACCTCCACTGGCTTGCAGCTGTACTCATTTGTGTGTAAGGCTTTGAGATAAAACCCCGAGGAAAACCTGTCCCTGTTTCCTCGCAGGACATCTTGGGAAGAAGAAAAGGCTAAGGAGTAAACCCTGCACAAATTAGGAGTGGAGTCCCTAAGATGGCTGAATGGCACACTGTTTTATGCCTCCTTCCGGCAAGTCCTGCAGCCAAGCTGGTGGCAAATGTATTGCTCTGCTTTCCTTTGGACCACATCAGTGAGGCCAAGAAGGGGGTCTTGTTGTCTGGGCAGTCCAGGATCTCCACACACACTGCCCAGGCAGCGCCCCCCTTAGAGAATGTGCACTCCATTGTTTCTTGAGACAGATGGATGCCGAAAACAACAACCCTGAGATCTTACAGTGAATAATGTGTAAATAATCCAACAAATAAAAATTATAATTAATAATTGCTTTGTAGTCTGTGAATTGAGGGACGCGGGTGCTGCTGTGGGTAATACCACAGAGCCTAGGACTTGCTGATCAGAAGGTCGGCGGTTCGAACCCCCGCGATGGGGTGAGCTGCCGTTGCTCGGTCCCTGCTCCTGCCAGTCTAGCAGTTCGAAAGCATGTCAAAGTGCAAGTAGATAAATAGGTACCGCTCCGGTGGGAAGGTAAACGGTGTTTCTGTGCACTGCTCTGGTTCGCCAGAAGCAGCTTAGTCATGCTGGCCACAGGACCCAGAAGCTGTACGCCGGCTCCCTCGGCCAAGAAAGCGAGATGAGCGCCGCAACCCCAGAGTCGGTCACGACTGGACCTAATGGTCAGGGGTTCCTTTACCTTTACCTAGTCTGTGAATTATTACTGTTTTTTTAAACCCACCAGCCTTGAGCTTCAACTGTGGCAAATGGATTGAAAAAATGAGACGTTAATGTATGCCATACAGATTCTGACGCCATTTTTAGTATCTGCCAAGGCTGACTTCCTTTCCCCATGGGAGATGCACTTTGAGGAAGGCATGGAGAATTCTTCCATCGTGGAACCACATTGAACACACTCCCTTGGGGCAGTTATTGGCAGTTCATCTGGCTTAAAGCACTCATGAAGGCATAAGGTGAGATTTGGTTACCTGATAGAGAGTATTCCCCTCTGTTACTCTCACTGTCCCGGATGAGGAAGGAGCCATGGCGATTCGGAGGCGAGAGGAGGAGATGGTTGGCGGTGGTTCTGCTAATCCCACTTATGTACCAGCTGGAAAAGAAAGTGACATATATATCTTTTTCTTGCTTGTTTGCTTCCTTCCTCTCTCGATATACTTTTAGCCTGGCACTCATCATAATCAATGATTATCACCACCAATTTATACATTGCAGGGGGCTTGGACTAAATGATCCTTGGGACCCTTCCAACTCTGTGGTTCTTTGAGTTGATTTCTATGGAATCATTTCAAGGCAATGTACAAGAAAACACCAAAGAACAGTTTAAAATAATTAAGAACACTGCCCTACTCTAAACAAAACTAAAGTCTTCCAAAGCAGACACACATCATGGCAAAGACCCAATTATCCAGCTGGGAGAGACAGTGTGGGACATTATATAGTCAAACCAACATTTTTTTTTAAAAAAATTATTATTATTATTATTATTATTATTATTATTATTATTATTATTATTTTGTTGTTGTTGTTGTTGTTGTTGTTGTTGAACCCCACCCATCTGACTGGGTTATCCAGCTAGGCACACGAAGGGGCTGAGGCTCATAGAGCCTTCTTATAAAATTTTCTAGAGAAAACTCTGTGAGATCACCTTTTTTGTCCCTTAGCAGGAAACTATAACACTACAAACTTCCTGCCTGCCTGGGCACCCTCTTCTTTCTTCACCGTACAGCTCAGAAACCTTACATGAACTTACATTTTGGACTTTTGTCTAAACCTGCCTTCATTTTGCTACTGTAATTGCTACTTAGAGTATGTAAGTAAATGCTACTTTTATTTCTTCACAAAACAATGTGTGTGAGATTGTTGTTTTTAAGGGGGAGAAAAGGGGGCAATGCCAGGAAAATCCAGTCTGCCTTAAAGCATCCTAGATCGTTGTTTCTAGAAGGTTAAATCAATCTTGTCTTAGCTTCCAAGTTTAAGCTGCAAAGGATAGCACTCTGCTGAGCTCCCTAACATGAGCAAGGCAGGAGAAAAGCTAAACAATATGTCCACGTCTGGTGTCTAAATCCATTCCGACAAGTGGGGCATGATAAGAGCATAAGAACATAAAAAGAGCCTTGCAGCTGGATCTTAGCATCCTGTTCTCACAGTGACCGACCAGATCCCTGTGGGAAGCCTAAAAACAGGACCTGATCACAACAGCCGTCCCTCCAACTTGTGGATCCCAGCAATGGGCATTCAGAGGCGTACAGCCTTCAACTCACAAGTCAGAACCTTTGAATTACATGAAATTTAGCTTAAAAGAATCAAAATTACTCTCAACCAACAATCTTACAATTGCTTGGGCACAGAGACAAGTCTTTGCTTGCACTGCCAGCCCTACCATTAGACAGAATGGGGCAATTGTCTCAGGGCGCGGGGCAGCAGTGAGCTCCTCAGCCATTCCCCTCTGTTGGGAACCAGAGCTATGTTTGCCACAGGCCTGTCGTATTTCTCCTAAACTAGCCCCAGGGGCTAGCTCAGTGGCCGAGAATTTTCATTGTATACAGAAGGTAGACAGCATCTTAAAAAGCAGAGACATCACCTTGCCAACAAAGGTCCGTATAGTTAAAGCTATGGTTTTCCCAGTAGTGATGTATGGAAGTGAGAGCTGAACCATAAAGAAGGCTGGTCACCGAAGAATTGATGCTATTGAATTCTGGTGCTGGAGGAGACTGTTGAGGGTCCCATGGACTGCAAGAAGATCCAACCTCTCCATTCTGAAGGAAATCAGCCCTGAGTGCTCACTGGAAGGACAGATCCTGAAGCTGAGGCTCCAAGACTTTGGCTACCTCATGAGAAGTGAAGACTCCCTGGAAAAGACCCTGATGCTGAGAAAGATGGAGGGCACAAGGAGAAGGGGACGACAGAGGACGAGATGGTTGGATAGTGTTCTCGAAGCTGCCAGCATGAGTTTGACCAAACTGTGGGAGGCAGTGGAAGACAGGAGTGCCTGGCGTGCTCTGGTCCATGGGGTCACGAAGAGTCGGACACGACTAAATGACTAAACAACAACATCAACAACATGCAGAAGGTTTCAACTTCATTTTTTCCAGTTAAGGCTTGGAGAGGCCACTCTCTGAAAACTTAGACAGTCACTGGCAGTCTGTGCAGAGATCAGGGCTGGTGAGCAGAGAGTCCAGTCCTGTTGGGGGCTGCTGCGTAGCAGTAGAAGTAGACTCCTCCCTCCGCACACCCTGTAGGCCAACTTTGACGGGCAAGCAGGGCTGCCTCTCCATCACCTGCAAGATGATTGACAGGGGGTTGCCCCCCCACTTCTCAAAATTAGCCCATGGGGTGGGGAGGCAAAATAAAGATCTGGTCAAAAAGGCTCCTTGCCCAGTTTGTTAACAGTACTGAGCAAGATGAACCAAAGCTCTGATTCCGTATAAAGCAGAATTAAAGCTTATTTTGAGTTTTTGATCCTACTTTAGCTAACTACAGCTTGAAAGACTTGGAAGCAGCCCTCACTAGGGAGTAAATAGAAGGGTTTTTCTTTGATCAAGAGACTTCAAAGTGTGTTGGGGATTTAATACAGCTATTTCTTTACGTGGTGGCCTTTTTAAAACAACAACAGCTGTTTGCGATTCTGTAAAGCAACCCTCCCCACTCTGAGGTTTCTTATCGCTACGTAGAACGCAAAACCATCCAGGAAAAAAGAGCCAGGGATTTGAAGGCTAGATCTAGCTGGCCCTGAGAAGATCTGGTTTGGAGAGGCAGGTGCTCAGACCTGACCAACTGGCCGCAAACTCAGAGAGCAATTCCTGAAAAACAGTTCAGAAACTCGACAGGAAGAAAGGAAAAGGCTGACACTCATAAAGGGTGTGTGTCAAAATAGGTGTTTTCTTTTGTTTGTGAGTTCACCCTGGCTGGCTCTCCCTCAGGCAGAGAGAGGTGTCTGCCTCAGACTGCTGATTTGAGGTTTCATGAAAGGACAGTATATTGCTACTTATTTGTTATTGCCTTTCATCTGCAAGGGAATTGGGTGAGGTGTTTATGGCATTTCTCATACCTCCTCTGCGTGCAATGTGCTTTAAAGACATAGTGTGTGAACGGTTTGGGGCCAGCTTACTTGAAATTGTCTTTGCTTGCTACTACGCTGTATATTTTTGTGTTTTTATATTGCAAACCATCCTGCGACTGTTGGGTCAAGGGCACCATAGAAATTTAATAAATAATCATCGCTGCTGGCATCTGTCTGTCTCCAGAGACAATGGAGGGCACCTCTGGGGGTTAAGTCAAACAATCGCGGTGCCTGCTGTGAGAATCGCGGCGCCTGCTGTGGCTGCAGAGGCCAGGAACCCCTAAGAGCTGCCTTTCATGTTGTTTTTGCTGCATTAGCAGCTCTGAAGCGACCTCACCAGGGTGCAAGCCCGGGCAGTGTGTCTGGAGGTCCTGGGCTGCCCAGATGACAAGACAGTCCCCCCCACTCGGCTCACCGATGTATATAAAATGATTAATAAAAAAATAAGCCAGTCTCTCATGCTGACCAATCAACAGAAATCCACCCACGAACAAACCACTTCCTTATCTTGTGGGTTTGCAAACATGTGCGCAATGTCCAAGCACAGGACAGGTCAAACGACACCCTCGCGCACCATTAGCAAATGAAACGGCATACCTTCCAACATTCACGTACCTACGGGACCGCCTCTCCTGGTATGCCCCGCAGAGGACCTTAAGGTCCACAAATAACAACACTTTGGAGGTCCCGAGCCTCAAGGACGTTAGATTGGTTTCAACTAGGGCCAGGGCCTTTTCAGCACTGGCCCCTACGTGGTGGAACACTCTGTCACAAGAGACTAGGGCCCTGCGGGACTTGACATCTTTCCGCAGGGCCTGCAAGACAGAGCTGTTCCGCCTGGCCTTTGGTTTGGACTCAGTCTGACCCTTATGTTTCCCTTCCCTTATGGTCTTGATTTATCAGCTATTTTAAAATGAGGCTGCATTTTAAATTGTATTTTAAATTGTATTTTAAATTGGTCCCCCCCCCTTTCCCCTATTATGTTTTTATGGTGATTTTATAGGTGTTAGCCATCCTGAGCCCAGCTCTGGCCGGGGAGGGCAGGGTATAAATAAAAAATTTATTATTATTATTATTATTATTATTATTATTATTATTATTATTCCTCAAATGAAAATCGGGGCATTTCTCACTCCTCACCAACTGACCATCCTTGACTCTCCATTTTTGTGTCTCCCCACCCGGCAGAGCATTTCCTGTCAGAAGATGGGCAAATGCACAAAGCATTTTTTTAAATAAAAAAAATTTCAAGACTCATTGCTCTCCGCTCTGAAGAGTTTGGACTTGATATCCCGTCTTTCACTCCCCTTAAGGAGTCTCAAAGTGGCTAACATTCTCCTTTCCCTTCCTCCCCCACAACAAACACTCTGTGAGGTGAGTGGGGCTGAGAGACTTCAAAGTGTGACTGGCCCAAGGTCACCCAGCAGCTGCATGCGGAGGAGCGGGGATGCAAACCCAGTTCCCCAGATTACGGGTCTATCGCTCTTAACCACTACACCACACTGGCTCTCTAAAATGCAATGTTAACAATTTAAAACGGATCCATTTTTTAAACATGCAAACGTTAAGCTGTGGGGAAAGTAGATCCCATACAGCGACCCGGGGGACGCTGCCCTCTGTCTGCCCCTCGGAACCAGCACTTCATGTGGGGCTGGACCTCAGAGGCACCAGTCTCTACACCTCCTTGCCCCCTCACCAGGAGCTGCCCGAGGGAGGAGGCCGGCAGCAGTAGCCCTGGAGAGGACATGGAGAGCCTAGCGCCAGCTCATCCTTCTCCCGGAGCTCCATAGCATTCTGTGCTAGCAGGGGAAATAGGGACATTCCTGGATCAAATCAGAAGCTGGGATGGCTTTTGTAATACCAGGTCTGTCCCTGGAAAACAGGGGCCCTTGGAGGGTGTGAAATGGCCATGCCTGAACCACATGACAAGCCACTGAACTTGCAATAACAGCAGCAAGAATATTATTGGCCCAAAAATGGAAGCAAGAAGAGTTACCGTCGATTGAAGAATGGAGGATGAAGTTAATGGACTATGCAGAATTAGATAAAGTAACAGGAAGGATTCGAAACCGGCGAGACCAGAAATTCACAGAAGACTGGAGTAAATTTGCGGACTATTTGAAAAGTAATTGTGAAGAACAGACGACGTTTGTAGGGTTGCAAGAAGTTTTGTGAGGAGTATTATTAGAAGTATTGTAAAAATGGACAAGGAGGAGGAAGATTTGTTAAGAGATGTAAAGGCAATATAAAGTTAAGAAATGCATAAGAAGTGGTTAAAACGGTGGATCATCAGAGGTGCTGATGGAAGTCCAAAAAGATAGTAGAAGTGATAAGTTTTGTGGTACATTTTATAATTTATATGTTAAAATTAATAAAAAAGATTATATAAAAAAAAGGCAAGCCACTGAACTTGTGGCCCTGAGTGGGTTTGGATTGAAAATGGAAATGTGATTACTTAGCATATATTTTGTTTGTTTATACAGTACACATTTCCTCCTTCCCTGTCGAAACCTATAATTAGCAAGAGGGAAGGGACTCGCATGTAAAGAGAAGTTATTAGCTGTGAAATTACTTTTGGGAGGCCACTTCTCACCCCATAAATTCCCTTGTGTTTGTGGGAACCGTAGCCACCCAGGTCCTCATGTTTTGAAGCAGCGTGGTGCGTTCCTACACCTCCGGTTCCAAATTCTGAATTTTTAAGATTCCAAATGTGGACACCAGATGCTAGCTTCTGAATGCATGCCAGGCTTTCATGTTTGAGTTCAGTTGGGGCAGCTGTTTGTTTTGTTTGTGACAGCAACTTTTGATGTGTGTATGTGCTTGTGCATAGGCTTCACTGGACACATTTTAGCAATTAAAAAGAAAAAGGTTCAAGTTGAGACTGAATAACCACTGCTCTCTATACAGTGGTACCTCGGGTTACATATGCTCCAGGTTACATACGCTCCAGGTTACAGACTCTGCTAACCCAGAAATATTACCTTGGGTTAAGAACTTTGCTTCAGGATGAGAACAGAAATCGTGCTCTGGCGGCGTGGCAGCAGCGGGAGGCCCCATTAGCTAAAGTGGTGCTTCAGGTTAAGAACAGTTTCAGGTTAAGAACAGACCTCCGGAACGAATTAAGTACTTAACCAGAGGTACCACTGTATTCTGATTTTTGTCGTGATGCTTTCGTCAAACCAGAGCAGAAATTAATGGAGAAGGGAGCTGGAGAAATTACGGTTGAATTTTCACACACGAGTGCTCCTCTCAGAATTTTTTTTTAGCTGAGTTTCCTGCATTTCAGGGGGTTGGACTAGATGACCCTCACGGTCCCTCCCAACTCTACAATCCCATGATTCTATTTCAGGCTTTGAAAATTCAGCAGGTTTCGAGGTGCAATCCAGGGAACATTTGCTGCAAGTCCATTAAAACTAATGGAACTCATGAAAACGTTTTGAGTAAGTTGCAACAGAGGGTTGATTATAAGTAGGCAATTTACTCAATTTCGCAAGCGACGTTTATTTTGTCTGGCTTTTAGAGCTGCTGGCCAGTCCGGTGATTCTCCTTTTTAATATGTGTGTTTTTACTATGTTTTACAGCATAGCCTTATGCCTGTTTGTTTACTCCCTTCTGGCAGTACTGACCCAGCTGCAGACCTAGGGAGGTCTGCCTGTTAGTGCTAAACATTTAATTGTTGTTGTTCATGTAGGGTTTGAAACACATACCATATTTTTTGCTCTATAAGACTCACTTTTTCCCTCCTAAAAAGTAAGGGGAAATGTGTGTGCGTCTTATGGAGCGAGTGCAGGCTGCGCAGCTATCACAGAAGCCAGAACAGCAAGAGGGATTGCTGCTTTCACTGCGCAGCGATCCCTCTTGCTGTTCTGGCTTTTGAGATTCAGAATATTTTTTTTCTTGTTTTCCTCCACCAAAAACCAGGTGCGTCTTGTGGTCTGGTGCATCTTATAGAGCGAAAAATACGGTAATCGCTATCTGAAATGTTTTAAACTCCCTGGGTGGTATGCAACTAATTTTTACTCAGAGTTGACCCATTTAAAATTAAGGGATAATAATCAATGTTGGGTCTCATACCTTGGAGATTTTTAAGCAGAGGTTGGGTGGCCATCTGTCATGGATGATTTCACTGAGATTCCTAAATTGCAAGGGGACCCTCGATGTCCCTGCCAACTCTCTGATTCTGTGATTCCGTGCTTACTTCTCAATGAGTCTGGTATGAGTAAAGATTAGCTGAATGCCTCCCTCTGACTTTTGCAGAGCAACCCAAAAGGGAGAGGAAGAGAAGGAGAACCAAACTGCCTTTTCCTATGTTCTGCTAGTGTCAGCAGAACAAAATGTGTGCTGTGCTTTTCTTTTCTTTTCTTTTTCTCCCTGTCAGTACGCCTTTCAACCGATGTCAATAACTGGTTCTACCCTGACTGGGCTAGGCGACTGGAGCACTTTCAGAGACCTTCCAATCCTGGAAAACAGGTCTCAGTGCACTGGACTCATAACTGCATTGTGAGCACCAGACTCAGCAGAGTATGAACAACACGGAAGAAAGCTGTGAAGCATAACTCCTTTTATTTCTAATAGCTACTACAAACTAAAGAACTACTGGCTTGCATGAGTGTTACAGCTCCCACTCAGCCACCTAGTCACTACATAGATAATTCTCTCTACACACACAGAGTCAGGAAGTCAGTTAGGAGCGGAAGAGTAGAAGATTAGGAGATTCTTGCAACGGGAGGGGGTGAAAATATCAACACCCCCCACCCACCCCTCTAAAATGGTTCCCCTCCCAAAATAAACCACACCAGCTGCAAGAATGGTGCAGTTTGATCCGTGTCCCAGGAGCGTGCCTGAGGAAGTGAAGAGCATGGGCTGTGTGCCGTTTACTCTGGCTTCAGTGCGCTCTCACTGCTAGTGAGACCTGGAGGTATAGGGTGGTTTATTATTATTATTATTATTATTATTATTATTATTATTAATAGTGTTGGAAGCCGAGTCCACAGTCCATACATCTCCTGTAGAGTCTCGAGAAATGCTGCTGTTTGATGGGCTTTCCTTCAAACTAGGTAAAGGTAAAGGGACCCCTGACCATTAGGTCCAGTTGCGGCCGACTCTGGGGTTTTGGCGCTCATCTCGCTTTATTGGCCGAGGGAGCCTGGCGTACAGCTTCCGGGTCATGTGGCCAGCATGACTAAGCCGCTTCTGGTGAACCAGAGCAGCGCACGGAAACGCCGTTTACCTTCCCACCGGAGCGGTACCTATTTATCTACTTGCACTGGTGTGCTTTCGAACTGCTAGGTTGGCAGGAGCAGGGACCGAACAACGGGAGCTCACCCCGTCGCGGGGATTCGAACCGCCGACCTTCTGATCGTCAAGTCCTAGGCTCTGTGGTTTAACCCACAGCGCCAGCTTCCATCTAATTTGAAGATGTAAGATGCAATTAGGCTGAGGCATGTGCACTCGAGACAGCCGCTGCGCATGTGCGGATAGAAGCGCATGCGCACATGTCAGATTCATGGAATGCAGTGTGTGTTGCAGGCCCCGGGAAGACAAATCAGGTAATGCACATCAGGCAAAGACATCCCTTTGGTGTGTACAGCATTGTAAAAATGAGACTTGTAAACACAGCCTTGCGGTGTTTGAAATCACAAATGTGATTTGGCCCTCCCAGAGCACTCTTGGCGCAATGTCCCCCACCCCACTTCCTTTTGTCCTCTCTGATGTCATGGAGGCACCAGCTGCAGACCTTTCTGCAGCTTCACGGAGGAGGCGTATGAGGTCAGATCTCTCTCTCGGAAGACAGATCTGTCCTTCCTGTCTCAAATAGGGAGATGCAAAAAATCCTATGTCCCTTTCTCCCCGCCGTGGCATGCTTCCAGGGACTGCAAAATTGCAACCTCAAATGGCATTTTTATCTGTGATTTGCTTTGTTTGGATTTATGACTTTTCTATTTGTTTAAACTGACTTGGAATCATTCCCAGAAGGCAATATGTAACTATTTTAAAGCAAAGAAGTAGCAAAAAGACACTTGGAAATGAATCCCACCCTGTTCAGTGGGACTTACTCTCATCCCTAGTTTAGGATTGCTGCCAGAAATTGCAGTCCTGAAAGCATCTTCCTGGAAATAAGCCGCATCGAACTCAGTGCAACTTCCTTCCAATATGAGATCATAGAATCATAGAGTTGTAGAGTTGGAAGAGACCACATGGGGTCCAATCCCCTGCAATGCAGGAATCTTTTGGCAACATGGGACTTAAACCCACAACCCCCAGATCAGCAGTCTAATGCTCTACCGACTGAGCTGCTATAGGATTTCACTGTCAATTTGCTTTTGTTATAATAAGCTACCAATAGCTTTGGGAATGTGATGCACCATACGATCCTGTACACCCGGACACCCAGATGTTTTTGGACTCCGACTCCCATCAGGTTGCATCCAGCATGGCCAATGATCAGGGATGATGGTTCTTGTAGTCTACCAACATCTGGAGAGCTACAGTTCACTAAGCCCTGCCTTACATCCTTACTCAGAAATAACCTCTATTGAGGTCAGTGAGACTTGCCTCTCATATCTGTGTATAGTACTGCAGCCTAAGAAATCATAGACTCATAGAATTGTAGAGTTGGAAGGTAAAGAAAAATGGTAAAGGACCCCTGGACAGTTAAGTCCAGTCAAAGTCAACTATGGGGTTGCGGCGCTCATCTCGTTTTCAGGCCGAGGGAACCAGTGTTTGTCCACAGACAGCTTTCCGGGTCATGTGGCCAGCATGACTAAACCGCTTCTGGTGCAACAGAACACCTTGACAGAAACCAGAGTGCACAGAAATGCCGTTTACCTTCCTGCCGCAGTGGTACCTATTTATCTACTTGCACTGGTGTGCTTTTGAACTGCTAGGTTGGCAGGAGCTGGGACAGAGCAACGGGAGCTCACCCCGTCACGGGGATTCGAACCGCCGACCTTGTGATCAGCAAGCCCAAGAGGCTCAGTGCTTTAGACCACAGCACCAGCCATATCCATGAGGGTCCATGTACTGAGGACACGCAGCTCTGTTTATCTGCCTCATCTGAATCAGGCGTGGCTGTGCAGCTTCTGAAGTGGCAACGGGATGGATGAGAGCCAACAAACTGAGGCAGAGTCCTGGCAAGACATAAGCCCTGTGGGCAAATCCAGGAGGCAGATCAGTTGCCAGTTCTGGATGGTGTTGAAGGCACAGGTTTCTAGCTTGGGGGTTAGTTTTAAATCCGTCTTTGTCACTAGAGGCCCAGGTGACCTCAGTGGCTGCCTTCGACTTATTCTGGCTGCCACACCAGCCATGACAATTCCTGGACAGGGATAACGCAGTAGTTCATACACTAAATTCCCCGCAAGTGCCTTGGAAAAAATGGGACATCCTGTTTCTTTCTGGCAAGAGCATGGTGGCCATTGTGGGTGCCATGATTTCGGGCTGAGATCTCCGCCCCCAAAAAACAAATATTTTAGGCTCCGTGATCATGTGACTTGTGCAAGGCTGGGAAAACTTGAGGCTCAACATGTTGGGGGTATGGGCCTGGCCAGGATGTATGTTATCTGCAATGGTCAGTGAGTTAAGTATTTTTATTTATTTACTTGATTTGGGGGGACAGGCAGGCAGCATCCACGTTGCTACATGGAGGAGACCACTGCTGGCATGTAACAACTTTGCTGAGGGAATTGCATTTGGCTCAGGCCAAGCTAAGAGCATCTTAAACTGCCTTATGCAGAGTCAAACCACTGGCCCATTTTGGCTCTTCTTGCAGTAGTAGTAGTAGTAGTAATAATAATAATAATAATAATAATAATAATAATAATAATAATTTATTTATACCCTGCCCATCTGGCTGGGTTTCCCCAGCCACTCTGGGCGGCTTCCAACAAAACACTAAAATACAATACCCTATTAAACATTAAACGCTTCCCTAAACAGGGCTGCCTTCAGATGTCTTCTAAAAGTTTGGTAATTATTTTTCTCTTTGACATCTGGTTGGAGGGCGTTCCACAGGGTGGGTGCCACTACCAAGAAGGTCCTCTGTCTGGTTCCCTGTAACTTGGCTTCTCGCAGCGAGGGAACCGCCAGAAGGCCCTAGGCACTGGACCTCAGTGTCCGGGCAGAACGATGGGGGTGGAGACGCTCCTTCAGGTCTACTGGACCGAGGCCGTTTAGGGCTTTAAAAGTCAGCACCAACACTTTGAATTGTGCTCGGAAATGTACTGGGAGCCAATGAAGATCTTTCAAGACCGGTGTTATATGGTCTCGGCGGCTGCTCCCAGTCACCAGTCTAGCTGCCGCATTCTGGATTAGTTGTAGTTTATATACCAGTTGCTGGTATATAAGTCCCTATGCAACTCAGGACCAGCTTCATGTCCTGCCCATTTTACCCTCACAACAACCCGGGGAGGTAGGTCAGGTTGAGAGGCAGCGACTGGCCCAAGGTCACCCAGTGAGCTGTGTGACCAATGGCGATTTGAACCCAGGTCTTAGTCCGACACTCTAACCACTGCACCACACTGGCTTTGACCTCTGGTCTCCTTCCCTCCACCCCACACGGAGTGCTGCTGGGGGAAGAGGGGCCAGGACTCAGGAACAAGGCAGCACTGCCTTTCGCCTCCTGTGTCCCCCTCAATGTGCCAAAAATGGGGGACTGAATTGCTCCCGACACACAATTCTCTTGTCAGGCAATCTGTGCATGCTCAGAGCAGTTTCCATGGGCTGTTCGCTCAGAATGTGACACCCTCTGACTCTTTAACACCGGTGTGTTCACTGTATGGTTATCAGACGTCCCCGGATTTACAAATCTGTCCCTGGACAAAATCCATCCCCGGAATGTCCCCGGATTTATATTTCAGGTGCTGTAGATTTATTAGTAGGGAATGAATGTTGCGTGATTGGTTCAACGGCACAAGACACATCATATGGGGACTTCTGGTGAGGCAAAATGGCGGGCGCCACGGCAGCGAGCAGCTCCTGAAGCCAGCCAGAGCCAACTGTGCTACCAGGCTGGCTCTGAGCTGCTGAGACTGCCGCTGCCGAGGGGGAACCGGGGACGCCCGGCGCGTCAACTGGGGGAACCACTGACCCCCCATGACCCAAATTTAGCTGGGAGCGAGAGCACCTGGCCACCCGGCTGACTGCCCAGCGGTGCTCCAGGGCCAGGAAAACCCCAGAGCTGATGCAGGGAGAAGGAGGAGAGGAGAAGGAGAAGGAAGAGAGAGAAAGAGGAAGGAGAAAAAAGAGGGGAGCCCCGAATTTGCTGCGCCGCTGCTGCCGACGTCACTGAGGAGGAGAGGTGGGAGGGCAAGGACGTGTGGCCGAGCCTAGGTCCGACCCGAGCCCACTCCATAGCGGCTAGCGCTCCAAGACACCAGGCCGGTGCCCAGATTAAGGCTGCGCAACAGAGGAGACCACAGAAGAGAAGATATTACTTCTTCATTTTTTAAAAAATAACTTTTTTTCTCTTAAAAAAAAAGTGTCCCTGGATTCTTTGGAAAAAATCTGGTAGCCTTAGTTTACTGAGCGACGAGAGAAAAGCACACTGCACATGCTCAGAGGCACTGTGACCTTGGCCTTTACTTTCCATGGGCCCTGTCACAACCCAAGGAGCTCAAAGGTTCTAGTGATGGTCTCTCTGGCAAATGCTCCTTATGAGCCAGGATGAGTCCTTGCCACCTCCTGTTGGATTCATCTAGCGACCCACCAGCCCACCAACCCTGGAACCCAGATTCTGTCCCTCTGCGCAAAAGCCCTAATTTCACCTGCCGGGTGAGAGGAAAGGCAAGACTGGAAACAGGTGTGTCATATCTAGGAGCCACAACAACACAGCTTTGATCTACGGGATAATTTGCACAGCACTTTCTAGTATGTGTGCAGGATCGACGGCGCGGCTTCCAAATCCTTCTGGTGTTAGGCTCAAAGATGGAGCATTATGGACTGCCTGCTACATGTTAAAATGATATGAAAATGATATACAGCTGGTACTTAATGCCACATAAAATGCCAAGATCTATAAAACCATGTCCGGTAAATGTTGGAAATGTAAACATACCTAAGGGTCTTTTTAAAAAATATGTGGTGGATGTGTGAAAAAGCAAAGGGTTTGGGGGAAATGGCACACTATGAAAGGAAGAAAATGTTAAAATTGGTTGCTATCAAAAAATGTGAAGCTTTCCTTTTAGTGGTAATAGGGACGAGTGTCTCACAAAGAGGATGATTAAACTATTTATGTACACAACAACAACAGAAAATGGAAAGAAGGAGAAGTTCCATCCAAGGAAGAATTAGGCTCTTAAATCTAATGGGCTCTGCAGAAATGATGAAATTGACAGCAAGGGTAAGAGATCAAAATTATGAACTTTTTATTGAAGAGTGGAGAGCCCCTTTGGGTTACCTGAGGGAGTATTATAGCCAGATTAAGTTGAAATTTAAGTAGCGGAAGGGAACTGGCAGCAATTGTAAGAGAGGAAATAAGGATGAGATATAAATATGGTGCATAAGGCAGCAGGAAAAAGAGTGTGAATAGAAACATCATGGAGGTAAGGGTGGAAAGTCAAACTGTTAAGAGAAATAAAGTTGAAGTTAATTTGTTAAAATTTCTGAAATTTAATACAAATGTCAATTAAAAAAAGAGAGATGGAGAATTATTTGAACCTGGGTTTCACTGCGGCTTACGCTTGCTTTCAGTGTAAATGTCCCAGCCTTGGAAGACGTGAGGTAACAGAAAGTCATGTCTAAATAGGGTCCCACAAGTCCATCTGCCTTCGCTTTCTGAACTTCCTTCTGCCTAGGAATTGTATCTGAGAATAGCACTGGCTTCCTCTGGTTTATGAGGACATTGGTGGCTTTGTGACAGCAGCACTGGCCAGTCCCCCCTCTCATCTCAGACCTATTTGCATAAGCAGCAACCAAACCACCTCACGCTAGGGGCAAACATTTTCCTATTTGGCAGACTGCGAAGCGAAGAGATGAGACTGACTGTGGACATACAAAGGGGAGCAACAACCAGCAAATCTTTTCCTAGACATAGCCCCATCCTTTGGTAGTCATTTGGCTAGCCATAGTTATTATTTTGAAATCAGACCAATCATAACCAAGATGCTTTGAGGCCGACCCTTCAATCAAGAATGAAAAGAGGGTCTCCTGTCTGTCTTCCGCATTAGACACACGTCGACCGCGAACAACAAAATTTGGTTGGTATAGACCTATTCCCTATCTTTAAATCGAAAAATAAGAATAAACAGCTTTTTTAAAAAATCAAAGTGATGTGCTTAAAACAATTAAGAATACACAGATGCAAATCAGCAAAACTAGTATACATAGCTACATTATTTATTTTAGGGGGAAAGTGGCAAATTCTTAGAAATGTTGCTTGATCTGTTAACTCTTTTCACACCCAACAGCTCACAAAATTTTAGAATCACACATACAGCTGTGTCATGTAGCCCATTCCCACAACGCAGGAATAATAATAATAATAATAATAATAATAATAATAATAATAATAATAATAATTTATTTGTACCCCGGCCATCTGGCTGGGTTTCCCAGCCACTCTGGGAAGCTTCCACAAAGACCAAAAATGCACTAATATGTCATACATTAAAAACTTCCCTAAACAGGGCTGCCTTAAGATGTCTTCTGAATGTCAGGTAGTTGTTTATCTCTTTGACATCTGATGGGAGGGCATTCCACAGGGTGGGCGCCACTACCGAGAAGGCCCTCTGCCTGGTTCCCTGTAGCTTTGCTTCTCGCAGTGAGGGAACTGCCAGAAGGCCCTTGGCGCTGGACCTCAGCGTCCGGGCAGAACGATGGGGGTGGAGACGCTCCTTCAGGGATACTGGGCTGAGGCCATTTGGGGCTTTAAAGGTCAACACCAACACTTTGAATTGTGCTCAGAAACATACTGGGGGCCAATGTAGGTCTTTCAAGACCAGTGTTATATGGTCTCTGCGGCCGCTCCCAGTCACCAGTGTAGCTGCCGCATTCTGGATTAGTTGTAGTTTCCGGGACACCTTCAAAGGTAGCCCCACGTAGAGCGCATTGCAGTAGTCCAAGCGGGAGATAACTAGAGCATGCACCACTCTGGCAAGGCAGTCTGTGGGCAGGTAGGGTCTCAGCCTGCATAGCAGATGGAGCTGGTAGACAGCTGCCCTGGATACAGAATTGACCTGAGCCTCCATGGACAGCTGTGAGTCGAGAATGACTCCCAGGCAGCGCACCTGGTCCTTCAGGGGCACAGTTGCCCAATTCAGGATGAGGGAGTCCTCCACACCAGCCTGCCCCCTGTCCCCTAAAAACAGTACTTCCGTCTTGTCAGGATTCAACCTCAATCCTGCCCACTACCGCCCTTGGGTGGGCTCGAACCACCAACCTTTGGGTTAACAGCCAGATGCATTGACCCACTGTGCCATTTATGCTAGGGAAGGTTCCCTTCTGGAGATGTTTGGGTAAGATACTTTCTCCTGTTCTTGTTGCTTCTTCCTTACCCCCCCCCCAAAGCCCACACTCCCCAAAACCACGTTGCACAGAACCCACATCATTCTGGAAGCTTTCGGAAACGTCTGAACAGTGCTGGCGCGATAGCTGGCACCCCGCAAAGACTCGGATACTCACGGCTGCTGTGCAGACGGTTCCTGGCTGAGCTTGCTGATGTAGTTGGCCGGCACGTAGCCCATTACTGGGTCCCCCGAGAGCCGCCTTGCTAAGACATACCCTCCCTCCTCTTTGAGGACGCAAAGTTTCTCTCCTCTGTTGACGCTCAGCTCATCTGCACTCCTGGCTGTGAAGTCGTAGAGCACCCCAAAGAGGGAGAAAGCGGGTTCCTCAGGGTCGGGATCCAGTGTGGGATGTAGGGATCCGTCAACCGGCTCCCAGAACTCCAAAGGACAGCTGTTGGAAACCCTGTGGGGCAAAAATTTGTTCCAGAAGGTAGTGAGGAAAGCAAAGTGTTTCCTGAGGAACTGGTCCATCCCCTTCCTTTTTTGCAGAATTTCCCAAGGGTTTAGCTTTGTTATTCCAAAGGGCTTCTCAGAGGTGACACAGCCTTCATCGCTGCCCTCTTCTTCATCAGCTGCCTGTATCCAGGGACGCCGTGAGCTTCTCCGCTCCCCAAACCGATAAGAAGCAATATGAGATGCCGGCTTGGCGCTGGAACATCTGAGTGTGCTTCTAGGCTCTTGGGAACGCCCAAAAGTGAGACCTGAGAATCTGGTGTAACTTGTTCGCTGCAAGCCGCAGTCATGGGTTCAGGCCTGCCAGCACATCCGCTGAGGGCAGTTGCAGCTGGAACTCACTTAATTACCGGCTCTGCTCATGCTCTGAGCGCCACTCAAATTAGCACCCATTTCCACAGTGTTGCACAGAATGTGTTTAAATTCACTTCTCTTTGGCATGGTGCCAGCTGTGTCATTTTAAAAGCAGAATTCGAGGGCAAACTCGAATTCTGCAAATTCTAAGAAGCTTGGCCAGAAGAGACATAAAATCTTAAGTGTTATCACACATCCCGTCCGCTCTAATTTTTGTCAGTGTGATGGTATTATACTACATGCCCTAAACATAGTCTCCAGGTATGCGTACCTGTGCACAAATGGACAGCATCTCAAAAGAACTATGAGCAGGGCCGTGGATGAAGTGTACAGAATATTCTGTTATACAAATTCTAGATGCTTTTACGCTTGCGTGCTTTGGCTCCTGTCACACTGCATCATGGGCTTCAGAGTCCATCGGAGACTGTAAAGCCCATGTAGTGTGAGTGTGCAGTGTGAGCGTACACACATTGGAACATATAAGATCTGAGCAATATGCATTCCCGCCCCCCACTGTGTACTTAGGTCACACTTCCAAATGTCATGTGAGCTTTCCATTACGCAGATGTTACATTGTGTTCAATGGGATTTACTCCCTAATAAGCTGATAGTGCCATCCTATAGATGCCCACTCAGCAGCAACTGTGCCACAGGAGCTCTATGAGGAAAGTTGGCCTAAACCAGGCTTCCTCAACCTCGGCCCTCCAGATGTTTTGAGACTACAATTCCCATCATCCCTGACCACTGGTCCTGCTAGCTAGGGATCATGGGAGTTGTAGGCCAAAAACATCTGGAGGGCCGAGGCTGAGGAAGCCTGGCCTAAGTCAACAAGAATGAACCATGGTTCTACTGCCAATGGTCCATTTTTGTTGACTATGGCTTCTAACTACCCCCTGATACCACCCAAAATATCAGGATGGATAAAAGAAAGAACTTCTTTACACGGGGCATAGTTAAAACTATGGAACTCACTGCCACTTGGTTGGCTTTAAAAGAAGACTGGACAAATTCATGGAGAAGAGGGCAATTGGTCTATGCTCCTGCCACCATGCTCAGAGGTTCCAGGAGGTTCTTATGGTCAAATCCTGCTTGCTTGTTGGTCATTGTGAGAACACGATCCTGGACTAGATGGGCCAAAGGCACAATTCAGTAAGGCTCGTCTTATGTTCCGATGTTCACCTATTAGAGAACACGATTTCATGGTGGGAGAGAGTTTTTGCAGACCTTGCCCATGCCTCTTGTTCGACGTCTGTTTATAATCTGAGGATTGGGTGTGTGCATAAACCACCGAGCCAGCTGAGCGTGCATTTTACAGCTTTGCTCTGTAAAACTGCAGTGGATCCTTTTAAGTTACAGGTAGGTAGCCGTGTTGGTCTGCCGTAGTCAAAACAAAATTAAAAAAACTCCTTCCAGTAGCACCTTAGAGACCAACTAAGTTTGTCATTGGTACGAGCTTTCATGTGCATGCGCACTTCTTCAGATAGAACTGAGCATGCACACAAAAGCTCATACCAATAACAAACTTAGTTGGTCTATAAGGTGCTACTGGAAGGAATTTTTAAAATTTTAGATCCTTTTAAGGAGAAGGCTGCGAGAAATTTGCTTACAGCACACACAGAGACACCACACAGAGAAATCTATTTTTCTCCACATATAGTTTTATTTACAATAATGTAGAAATCCAGAATTTTTTGAAAGCTTTTCTTGTCGATCACCTTCCCGCGGTCCAACTTTGGGTTTCTGGCTGAAGGAAACTGGAGGGCGGAATCAGAGAGGCACTGCATTGCTAAGCTAAACAAATTACACCTACGGGTTTCTGGGTTTGAAACCTTGGCACAAGCAAAAAAAAACCATGCACGTGTTGCATCTAACAAATAATTATGTGCGGAGTAGTGAGATATCTCCACGGCTTGGGCCATCTCTCTCCTGGGAGGAAGGTGCAGCTGGTATTTTGCCTGGCACAATCCTATTCTTCCTGCTCCCTAGCAGGAAGTGATCGCATACTAGAAGCAGCAGTATCAGGGATGCAACAGGAAATGGACTGTGGTTCTAAGATCACCCAGTTCCTCTTGACACCGTCCAGCCACTCAGAAGAAACTAGAATTTGTGGATAGGATCCACCTCCATAGCACCCCCTGCTGGAAGTGTCCTCAGAAATGCCAGAATTTGTGCCCATGTGCAAGAATCGAGGAATACTGAACACAAGGGCTACCGTATTTTTCACTCTATAAGACACACTCCCCCCCTTCAAAAATTAAGGGGAAATGTGTGTGCGTCTTATGGAGCGAATACAGGCTCCTTGGCTTCAGCGATAGCAATGCGAAGCCTCCAAAGTGCAGAGGGAGAGCTCCCCCCGTGCTCCGGAGGCTTCGTGTTGCTTTCGCTGAGTGCAGCGGGAGTTCGCTTCAGGCAGGGGGCTTCAGACAGGGGGCTTCAGGCAGCTATCTGCAAGCCTTCGGAGCGCAGCAGGAGTTCCCGCTGCGCTCCGAAGGCTTGCGGATAGCCGCCTGGAGAGTGAGAGGGGTCGGTGCACACCGATCCCTCTTGCTCCCCAGGCTTCGCTTCGCTGGAGAGGCGCTGCACAGTTTTCCCTCTCTGCGCAGCGCCCCTTCAGCGAAGCGGGAGGAGAAATGGAAGGGGCTCCATTTCTCCTGCCGCTTCGCTGAAGGGGTGCTGAGCAGAGGGAGGGGTTTTGTTCTCCCCCTCCTATGGTCCAGTGCGTCCTATAGAGCGAAAAATACGGTATTTTTCTTGGAAAAGAGGTGCCAAAACTCACCATGAACGCCTCCCTTGTTCCTTTCATAAGTCTGGAATTGTAGGGGAATGAACACAAGTTAGGAACACGTTAAGGTAACCAGGAAAGGACAAATCAGTAATTAAGAAGCTCAATGCTTTTAGCACCACTACTTGCAATCCCTTTTAGCTGAAGAGTCAAAGTCAACCTGAACCCAAGAATTACATGGAGCATCATAAACTAACACAGTGGATGGAGCATAGCACCATTTTTTAAAATAGCACCTCAAAATAGACAGAACACCACAAGTCGAGGTCAAACCCTGGTTTTGTATTTCCAGGATAAGCTTCAGAGTAAACTCACAATTGCAATAAATACAGAGGAGACGTCGCACTGGTTGGAGCTTCAGCAGCAAAGTGGCACAAGGGGTTTGTGTAAGTTTACCAGATTTTTTTCAGTGAATCCGGGGACACTTTTCAACTTCAATAGGAATGGCAGGATTTTGTCAGGGGACTGATTTGTAAATCCGGGGACTGTCCCTGGGAAATGGGGACATCTGGTAACCTTAGGTTAGCGTGTATTGTAGCTAACCAGAAGGTTGGTGGTTCGAGCCCAACCAGGGATGGCGTGGGCAGGATCTCTGCATTGCCTCTGGGCAACCTAGCAGGATGCAAATCCTGCCTCTTAGATAGCTTCCATGGCACAATGCCACAGTTATGGCTTCTCCCCAGCCACCGCGGAGAGCAGGGGTCAGCAAACTTTTTCAGCAGGGGGCCGGTCCACTGTCCCTCAGACCTTGTGGGGGGCAGGACTATATTTTGAAAAAAAGAAATGAATGAATTCCTATGCCCCACAAATAACCCGGAGATGCATTTTAACTAAAAGCACACATTCTACTCATGTAAAAACACCAGGCAGGCCTCACAAATAACCCAGAGATGCATTTTAAATAACCCTATAACCTCCAAACTCCACAACATTCTACTCATGTAAAAACATGATGATCATCTGCAGGCCAGGTTTAGAAGGTGATTGGGCTGGATCCGGCCCCTGGGCCTTAGTTTGCCTACCCAGAATATTTCTGAGATGGTGCCTAGAGAGCCCTAGCTCCCAGGCAGACCTGCAATGCCCAGGATTATTTCTGGAAAACCACGACAGCTTCATGGTTTAACTCTGTAGCGTCAGCATGGGCTTAGGATGTTGACCCAGTTAATCCCTACGTTTGCACATTGGCTGCAGGGGCTAAGAGGGAGGAAGGCAACTTGCTCATGTTCCTATAGGATGGGGAATGATGTTGCAGGTGGGGAGTGGGAAATCAGTCCCTGCTTCCATGTGCTTTCGACTCAGGTTTCCTAATCACCACCCGTCTGCAGCAGGCCAGGGCAGGCCGAGGGCTCTTCCAGACGACCAGTTTATTGAGCATTCATCCTGACTTGTTTGCAGAGAGATTAGACCAAGCCTCTGTGCACATTATTGGATTAAATGCAGCTGGGTTGCTTCTTTATCTCAATTTGGATCAAAGGTGGTTGGGGGGGGGGAGTCTAGGGTTGCCATGTGTCCTCTTTTTCCAGGACACATCCTCTTTTTCTGGGGCAAAATTTCTGTCCGGGTAGATTTTTTTAAATTTGCGAAAATGTCTCTGGCTATACTTTCTGGATGAGACATAGACATAACTGGTGGTTGAAGACTTGCTTTCCTCTTCCCTTCTCCTGCCCCCTCAGCAACATATCACAGCTTCTATAGCCTACATATAGTAAAGGTAAAGGTACCCCTGACCATTAGGTCCAGTTGCGGACTACTCTGGGTTGCGGCGCTCATCTCGCTCTGTAGGCCGAGGGAGCTGGTGTTTGTCTGCAGAGAGCTTCTGGGTCTGGTGCACGGAAATGGCGTTTACCTTCCCGCCGGAGCGGTACCTATTTATCTACTTGCACTTTGACGTGCTTTTGAACTGCTAGGTGGGCAGGAGCTGGGACTGAACAACAGGAGCTCACCCCGTCACAGGGATTTGAACCACCCACCTTCTGATCGGCAATCCCTAGGCTCTGTTATAGTAGGGGTATTTAAAACGAGGATGGTCCTAGCATCCTCTTTTTTGCTCGTCAAAATATGTCAACCCTAAAGTCAGCAAAATGCAGTATTTCATAAGGAATGGCGGAAGGGGATTTCTGCCAGCGTCATGTGTACGCTACTTCCGAAACCAGTGGCGGGTGCATAGAATAATCAAATTGTAGAGATGGAAGGGGCACCTCCAGGCAGGGATGAGAGAGATTCCTACCCGAAAACTGGAGAGCCACTGCCAGTCAGCACAGATCTACAGGGACCAATGGTCTACGGCATCTTCCTATGTTGTGCCAGAGCTCCCTATCACCTTTGATTACTCAACCTGAACTTGCCAGTTTGTGAATGAAACAGCAACAGTCTGGAAGCGCCCTGAGATTGTTTGGGCAGGTTACCGGGCACCTGAACAGAAACCAGATCTGCATCAAAGAACAGTCTGCGGAGGTGCTTTGCTAATGAGAATCCTGCTCACCACACCATTGGCGATGTGCTTTCCATGCGCCAGACGACTAAAAGCCTCCTGGAAGTTTTGGGTGGAAGTGTCTTTTGTCGAAAAGGACAGAAACAGCTGTTGGAATGTAGCCCAGGGAGAAGCAAGTTCAGCATCGGCTCAAGTCTCCAAGCTGGTTTCCACCTGGTTGGGGCGTTTCTTTCAAAATTTCACCCGTAGCTTCGGAGCGATTGTTGAGAAGAAGGAGCCTAAGGGAGAGTTCAGCCCACCTTTTCCGGGCTATGCTTTTCAACACGGCTGGCTTTGCACCTGGCATGGCAGAGGGCCGTTTCTGACAGACGTGCCCCTTCTTGTTGGATGCCGCTGTCAAAAGCTCTTCTCGGTTCATCAGTTGCTCAGCGATTTGGATTTCTCCCCCGCCACCAGCAGGTGTGCTCAGCAAACGTTGGCCTTGCTCGGGCCCCAGGTGGGTCTTTGAAGACGGCGCTTTTGTGACGGCGCCTCTGCGAAAGGTTGAATCGGGCAGGATGGCTTGCAAAAATATGGGAAGGAGAGCTTCCCCGGGTGACGGGATTTATTCTAAAGCAGCGCTCACCATTCTTAGCCAAGCGCTTTAAAGAGAGGAAGGGTTGCCCTAGGAGATTCCAGGAGGAAACTGATCTGGACAGTGTAGAAGCCAAGAATAAGTCATTCCTTGATGAGGCAAGGGGAAGTTTGGAGATCTGGGGAGTCTGTGGCGTATCAGTGCAGTGGGCGAGGGGTTCAGAGAAGCGCAGTAGTTCGGAGATTCATGGCCAGATTTTGACGAACCCTTGGCCGTAATGAGGCTGACACTGAGGGTCTCAATTGAAGGAAAACGGGCTTTTCTTGGGGGGAACAGCTAGTGCATCTTGACGACAGTTCGCGAAACAGCCTGAGGAAGACAAAACAGGGCAGAGGTGGATTAAAACTGAAGGCAGGGAGTTTTTTCAAGGTGGCACATTAAGTCCTGATTGTGGAGCAAAGGGCTGGTTCCCTGCAGGCTGGGAAAACCTGCGTTTGCACAGGTTCCCACTCTGCTGAAGCTGACAGCCAGAACCTTTTGCCCTGGGGAGACCCACAGGACACCTAAATATGATGCTGCAGTTAATTTGGGTGAGCTCCAAAATATTAGTAAAGGTAAAGGGACCCCTGACCATTAGGTCCAGTCGCAAACAACTCGGGTTGCGGCGCTCATCTCGCTTTATTGGCCGATAGAGCCGGCGTACAGCTTCCGGGTCATGTGGCCAGCATGACTAAGCCGCTTCTGGCAAACCAGAGCAGCGCACGGAAACACCGTTTACCTTCCCGCCGGAGTGGTACCTATTTATCTACTTGCACTTTGACGTGCTTTCAAACTGCTAGGTTGGCAGGAGCAGAGACCGAGCAACAGGAGCTCACCCCATCACGGGGATTTGAACCGCCAACCTTCTGATCGGCAAGCCCTAGGCTCAGTGGTTTAACCCACAGCGCCACCCGTGTCCCTCCAAAATATTAAATCATGTTAATTAAACGTAATTGTATTTCAAGAAATACCAAGCCCATTGGCAGGGGTACATCTCACTGATCAACCGTGAAGAATTCTGCCTGGAGATTTTTGCTTGCATCCCTGGAAATATTTTTTTATTTTCCCCACACTCCCCATTTAAGAAAAGCTGAAAATTCAGGGGAAGGTGGCTGAGCCCGAGAGGCGTCCTACTGCACCAGACCAAATAGCTCAGTCAGTAGAGCATAAGGCTCTTAATCTCAGGGTTGTGGGTTCGAGCCCCAAGTTGGGCAAAAGATTCCTGCATTGCTGGGGGTTGGACTAGATGACCCTCGTGGTCCCTTCTAACTCTACAGTTCTAGGATTCTATGAAATGCCTGTCTAGGCCATCATTCCTTCTCCAGTGGCCAGCCAGGTGCCTGGCAAGGCAGAAAGGGGTGACAAACACACAAGAACACAGGTTTGCTACCGCAGAAGGTGCTCTTGAAATGCCAGCTGCCTTCAGCAACTGCCCCATAACACACACACAACACACACAACACACACACACACACTTTCAACATGGATTTTCTTCTCACATTAGCACCGTGCAGAGTGGGTCATCTTTTCCTCAAGGCGGCTCCACTCTTCTGCTGCCAGCCATATCTGGCTGTGGTGCTTCTTTGATGCTGTCTCAGTTGACTTTCCAAGCCGTTAACCTGACAGCGGAGGAAACAAGAGGCCTCATTAACGGGTCAGCAACTGCATTCAAAGACGGGGATGCAATCTGTGGCCTTCCAGAGATTCTTGGTCTACGTTTGGCACCAGCCTGGCTGCAGGAGTTGCTGGAAGGAGGCATACAAGGCACCATCCAACTGCCTTAGGGATTTGTGTAGGGTTTACTCCTCAGCCTTTTCTTCAACCAAAGATCTCCCACCAGGCAGCGGAGGTTTAGGACCAGAATTTCCCTTCTCCTACTGTTATGTACTGAGTTGAATAGGATCCAAAAGGCACTCTCGGAGTCGAGAGTGGATTTCATGCTCTTTATTCAGCTCATAGTGGTGAGGAGGAATGGAAGTTCCCCCGAAATGTCTGCTTTATATACATTATTTACACAATGGGCCCCACGTGATTGGCTAATTCCGGGATTCTCCTGTAGGCCAATCAGGTTGCGGATTCACTTCCACCTGGAGCTGGATTGGGTGGCTCCTGTGGACCAATCAGACTGCTGCATTCTGAATCCTATTGTTCTAGGACCAATCAGACTGCTGCATTTTGAATCCTATTGTTCTAGGACCAATCAGACTGCTGCCTTTTGGATCCTATTCAACTCAGTACATAACAGGTACCACCCCTTCCCTAACACCCCATACGCTCGAAGAAAAGAATTCACTTTAAATGTTTGGTGGGTACACAGCCAAAGTCTACCTTTCTCTGAAGAGAGGAGATGGTTTTTTCCAGTTCGTTTACTAATGCCTCGAGGTCCTCCTCTGAAGGGGGGTTCTGAGAAGGTTCCTCCTGCCTGCAAGGAAAGGTAGAAAAAAGAGGTGGGGCTTCATTTGAGGGGCGTGTCCAGGTGACTGCTCTCTTCTGCTATGAGCAAGGCAAAGGGATGCTGAGGTTGGGTAGGATGTGCAATCGGCCTTCTTCAAATTTTGAACTTCCACCGGGGGATAATCCTGTCTTCTCTTTCCTTGCCCTGTTCCCCAACCCACCGCCCATTGTCCCAGGAAGCACGATAAGGTGTTGATTGAGTCCAACATACAAGGTCTAAAAGTTCAAAACCTTGAACACCTGTATGCTTTGCAAATGCTTTCCAAACAACCAGGCATAGAGTTATCAGAGCAGGCACAAATTTGGGCATTTTAGGCAGCAGCAAGAAAAAGGGATTTGGGGCATAATATTCAGATTTCAGATTGGGAAAGGTTATGGAAAACGGATTTGAAATTCGTGGCATGTTGTACGCTGAAAGTAAAGTTGTACTGCTGGTATTTAACTCCTAGTAAACTAGCAAAAAAAGGGGGGGACGCGGGTGGCGCTGTGGTCTAAACCACAGAGCCTAGGACTTGCCGATCAGAAGGTCGGCAGTTTGAATCCCCACGACGGGGTGAGCTCCCGTTGCTCGGTCCCTGCTCCTGCCAACCTAGCAGTTCGAAAGCACATCAAAGTGCAAGTAGATAAATAGGTAGCACTCCGGCAGGAAGGTAAACGGCGTTTCCGTGCGCTGCTCTGGTTCGCCAGAAGCGGCTTAGTCATGCTGGCCACATGACCCGGAAGCTGTACATCGGCTCCCTTGGCCAATAAAGCGAGATGAGCGCCGCAACCCCAGAGTCGGCCACGACTGGACCTAATGGTCAGGGGTCCCTTTACCTTTACCTGAAACTAGCAAAAATATATAAAACAAGTACAAACACCTGCTGGAAATGTAAAGAAAAAAGGTACCTTTTATCATATGTGGTGGTCATGTATGGTAATAAAGGCTTTCTGGGAAATGATATATAATGAATTGGGGGAAAAAAGAATTGGGGGGGGGGTGCTGAGATTCAGAGTAATCTCTCTACATGGATGTGTATTTGGTATGGCTATAAATTCATATTTCTAAAATCAAATAAAAATGATTTGTGAAGAAAAAGTGACCAGTCTGCAGCTCACCTTAGATCCCCAGGCTTGGCCTTGGAAGGGTTTTCTTCTGGGTAGCTGAAGCCAGAAGATCTTTTGCTTCGGAATTGTTGGGAGAGGGCCCTAAACTGGCCCCGGGTCCTGCAGTCTGGGGGGGAGAGGAAGGGGTGAGTTTGAGGCAGCAGGGTTTAAAAAGCTCAGAAACACTGGAAGAATGCTTATATAACTCTGATTCCAAAACAAGACCTGCGCAGCTAAAAATTTATGACCCGTATCTCTGTTGAATGATGTTTATAAACTTTTTGCAGTCATACCTCGGGTTGAAGTAGCTTCATGTTAAGTATTTTCAGGTTACGCTCCTCGGTGACCCGGAAGTAATGGAGCATGGGACTTGCGGGTTTCGCCGCTCACGCTTGCGCACTCAAAATAATGTCACGCGCATGCGCAGAAACAGCAAAATTATTACATTTGTATACAACCATCTATAGATCTCAAGGTGGTTCACAGCAAAAAATGCAAGATAACACAAAATACATAATAAAAACAAGAACAAAATACACCAATAGCCCCGCTCACCCCACCTCCTCCCACAAAGACACTTAAAAGGATCTAGGATGCAGGCCAAAGGCCGGGTTGAAGAGGATTGTTTTCACCTGGCGCCTAAAGTTGTATAATGATTGCGCCTGAGGAGAGCATTCCACAAATGGGAGCCACTACAGAAAAGGCCCTGTTTTTGTGTTGCCACCCCGCTGACCTCTTTTGGAGGAGCCACACAAAGAAGGGCCTTAGAGGATGATCGCAGGTTTTGGGTCGGTTCCTATGGGGAGACACACCTCTCTAATAATTTGCTTACAAACATCCAGGTATGGAACAGGTATGGCGGATGTGTGTGTTTGTCTGTACAGAAATAAGCCTTTAGGCAGGTGGCACTTGCCACAACTAGGGACGCAAGGAGAAATCTGATTAACTTCACGTTTGAAAGCAAATCTCTCCAATTTCAACTTTTCAAAACAGTAGGCATTTTACCATTAGAAATTTAAAAGGACATAAAACCACTGTTCATGTTTGCCACCACAGCAGCAATAAGTCTTGTGGCAAGGAAGTGGAAAAACGAAACAATACCGACAATCTCAGATTGGCAGATACTCATGCTAGAATATTTACAACTAGCAAAACTGATGGGAAGAGTTAGAGGAGTATTGAACCAGAAACTATTTGGAGAATGGAGAATATTTAAGGAATGTATAAGATCATGTTGTACCAACCACACCATATTAGCAGAACTTGAGTGATACTTGTAAACACAACAAATCTGTTTGTGGAGTAGATGGGAACAATATTAAAGAATATAAAACTGTGCGGAAAAAACAACGACAGTATAAATAGTACAATGAGAATGATTGGAAGACTCGTTTTGTCAGAAGTCAGGAAGAATAAGTTTTTTTATGCACATAAATCTGCTTTTTCTTCTTTCTTCTTTCTGTATTTTATTGTTTATTCTTAATTGTTTTTTCTTTAATTTTCTTTTTGTAGCATGAGATTGTAAATTCTTTGTATATGTGTGTAATTTAAATTAATAAAGATTATTAAAAAAAGCAACACAAAACCCCCCACACAAATCCCCCTCCCGTCCTCATCACGTTACCTTCGCAGCAGTCCTGCCAGAGTCGCAGATCCACTTCCGGGATCTCATCACAGCTGACCATGCCCTGTGGGTAGGCTGCGACCCGGAAAACATCCTTCTGCAGCTGCCTGATGTGGTCGCTGTTGTCGCAGATGATGCGGGCGAGAGACACCTGCCTTATCTGCGTGAGCTGGGCAGGGCTGAGCACACCTGGGTTCTCGTACCAAAACCTGATGGGGGAAATTGCACACAAAAGCATCAGCGATGGACCAGTAAACAGCAAGCAAGGGATGCGAGGACAAGGTGGAGAGCCTTTGGTCTTCAGGAAGAAGAAGAGTTTGGATTTGATATCCTGCTTTATCACTACCCTAAGGAGTCTCTGAAGCTCAACATCAAAAAAAACGAAGATCATGGCCACTGGTCCCATCACCTCCTGGCAAATGGAACGGGAAGAAATGGAGGCAGTGAGAGATTTTACTTTCTTGGGCTCCATGATAACTGCAGATGGTGACAGCAGCCACGAAATTAAAAGACGCCTGCTTCTTGGGAGAAAAGCAATGACAAACCTAGACAGCATCTGAAAAAGCAGAGACATCACCTTGCCGACCAAGGTCCGTATAGTAAAAGCTATGGTTTTCCCAGTAGTGATGTATGGAAGTGAAAGCTGGACCATAAAGAAGGCTGATCGCCGAAGAATTGATGCTTTTGAATTCTGGTGCTGGAGGAGACTCTTGAGAGTCCCATGGACTGCAAGAAGATCAAACCTATCCATTCTGAAGGAAATCAGCCCTGAGTGCTCACTGGAAGGACAGATCGTGAGGCTGAGGCTCCAATACTTTGGCCACCTCATGAGAAGAGAAGACTCCCTGGAAAAGTCCCTGATGTTTGGAAAGTTGGAGGGCACAAGGAGAAGGGGACGACAGAGGACGAGATGATTGGACAGTGTTCTTGAAGCTACCAGCATGAGTTTGACAAAACTGCGGGAGGCAGTTGAAGACAGAGATGCCTGGCGTGCTCTGGTCCATGGGGCCACGAAGAGTCGGACACAACTAAACGACTAAACAACAACAAGGAGTCTCAAAGCAGCTAACATTCTCCTTTCCCTTCCTCCCCCGCAACAAACACTCCGTGAAGTGAGTGAGGTTGAGAGGCTTCAAAGAAGTGTGACTTCTTTGTGGAAGTCGTTAAAATTGCAGTTGTTGTATAAAGGATTGTTACTTTGACTGGAGTGTAATTGGAATTAATAAGATTTTGGAACGCAGAAATAAAGTAAATCATCAAACCATCGATACTAGCACGCAGGGTGCCACCTAAATTGCATAATTTGGCATCTGAATGATTGGTATTAATGATTGTATTATGATTTGGCATTGTTATAATGAGGCTATTATTGGATTATTGTAGTTGAAAACTAATAAAAATTATTATCAGAAGATTCTTAATCTCCGGTGTACAGGCTGGTAAATGTGAAATGTTTATTGCAGCACAAGCACAGCAGCAAGTGTTTATATAGGTGAATGAGATATCACTATAGACAAACATGTCTATAAACAAACAAATACCTTACACTAGGGCTGCCATACGTCTGGGATTTCTCGGACATATCCAGGATTTGTCTGTCGGAAATAGCGTCCAGGCAGAATAGACGAAAAGCAATAAAAATGTCAGGGAAAACCCATGTGGGAAGTGATGATTTTTTTGGTGAATTTCCTTAAAAATAGGTCAAAAACTTCATAAACCTTGACATCTGCTGGGAGGGTGTTCCACAGGGCAGGTGCCACTACCAAGAAGGCCCTCTGCCTGGTTCCCTGTAACCTCACTTCTCGCAGTGAGGGAACTGCCAGAAGGCCCTCAGTGCTGGACCTCAGTGTCCGGGCAGAACAATAGGGGTGGAGACGCTCCTTCAGGTATACTGGGTTGAGGCTGTTTAGGGCTTTAAAGGTCAGCACCAACACTTTGAATTGTGCTCGGAAACATACTGGGAGCCAATGAAGATCTTTCAGGACCGGTGTTATGTGGTCTCGGCGGCTGCTCCCAGTCACCAGTCTAGCTGCCGTATTCTGGATTAATTGCAGTTTCCAGGTCACCTTCAAAGGTAGCCCCACATAGAGCGTGTTGCAGTAGTCAAAGCAGGAGATAACCAGAGCATGCACCACTCTGGAGAGACACTCTGCGGGCAGGTAGGCTCCCAGCCTGTGTACCAGATGGAGCTGATAGATAGCTGCCCTGGACACAGAATTAACCTGCACCTTCATGGACAGCTGTGAGTCCAGAATGATTCCTAGGCTGTGCACCTGGTCCTTGGAGTCATAGAGTTGGAAGGGACCCGGAGGACCATCTCGTCCAACCCCCCATAATGCAGGAATATGCAGCTGCCCCATATGGGGAATTGAACCTACAACCTTGGCATTATCAGCACCTTGCTAGAACCAACCAAGCTATCCAGTTGATTTATGCTGGTGGACCGGTTGCCACTCCCATCTTGAGCCCTGGCAACTGAGGGCTGTGACTGTGTGCTGCTCTCCGCTGGCAGGGAACAGCTGTTGTAGGAGTAGATCACATCTGCAACCTCACCCAACCCCAAAAGGCATGCCCCCAAGGATCCAATGGGGAGACGTCTAAACCCTGAGGGTTCGCCAAATCAAAAGAACAACTCCCTCAGATGGAATGGCAAATGGACTTGACTTGGCTTACCTGTCTCCATCTCGGAGTCTTCGAAACTGAGTCGCTAATAAGCACATGAGTGTTGGCCCCACTCTGGTGCCTGGGACAAGGTCCTCCACCATCAGAGCAGGAAACAAGTCGATGTTCTTTGTAATTCCATATAAACTGCAGAGGGAGAGGGAAAGAGATCAGCTGGAGGAGCAAAGGTTTGCCTGGTCCCACCTGTCCAAAACAAGTGTGTGTGTGTGTGTGTGTGTGTGTGTGTGTGTGTGTGTGTGTGTGAAGGTTGTGGCCCTGCAGATGTTGCTGAACTCTAACTCCCATCAGCCCCCAGCTAGCACGGCCCATGGTCTGGAATGATGGGAGCTGTAGTTCAATAGCATTTGGAGGGTCACAGTCTCTTCCCCATACAGTGGTACCTCGGGTTAAGTACTTAATTCGTTCCGGAGGTCCGTACTTAACCTGAAACTGTTCTTAACCTGAAGCACCACTTTAGCTAATGGGGCCTCCCGCTGCTGCCGCACCGCTTAGCACGATTTCTGTTCTCATCCTGAAGCAAAGTTCTTAACCTGAAGCACTATTTCTGGGTTAGCGGAGTGTGTAACCTGAAGCGTATGTAAGCTGAAGAATATGTAACCCAAGGTACCATTGTACTGACCTAGGAGGGTGTCTGCAGTATGGCTTAAAAAGACCTGAGGGGAGATCGTAAATCTGTGAAGGGCCAGGGTGCCTCTAGTGGAGAATTTGAAGTACCCCCACCAAATTGCAGTTCCCAGGATTCTTTGGGGGAAGCCATGACAGGTCAGGGCCAACAGAGGCATTACAGACATGGCAGATCCGTGTTAAGATCTTTCGGCCTTATTGTTGTGGTTGCTGCTGCTGCTTTGAAGCCAGTGTGTGGGGACCCATGTTTGATCAGAGGGGCAATGCCAGGGTAGGAGGTATTCAGCCCTCCCCCATGTTGTTTCTCTAATGCAAATTGGGAACAACTGTGGCTCAGTAACAGCTCATCTGCTTTGCATGCATAGGGTCCCAAAAGCACAGTCTGAAACTCTGGAGTGTCCATACAGGTACTTGTATTTGGCTCACTAGGGGGAAATGGTGTGTTGGGGGGATTAAATAGTCCCCTCCACCGCCACAGACGCTCTGATAAAAACAGTCTCCCTCCTAGAAAAAGAAAGTTTTAAAAAGTTAGGATACCTAATCACCAGTCTCTCCTGTCACATCTGATTTGACTCTTAAAAAGGTAAAGGGACCCCTGACAGTTAAGTCCAGTCGTGAACGACTCTGGGGTTGCAGCGCTCATCTCGTTTTACTGGCCGAAGGAGCCGAAGTTTGTCCGCAGACAGTTTTTCTGGGTCATGTGGCCAGCATGACTAAGCCGCTTCTGGTGAACCAGAGCAGTGCACGGAAACGCCATTTACCTTCCCACCGGAGTGGTACCTATTTATCTACTTGCACTTTGACGTGCTTTCGAACTGCTAGGTTGGCATGAGCAGGGACCGAGCAACGGGAGCTAACCCCGTCGCGGGATTTGAACCGCCAACCTTCTCATCGGCAAGCCCTAGGTTCAGTAGTTTAGACCACAGCGCCACCCGCGTCCTTTGATTTGACTCTTAAAGCAGCATAAAACCAGGATAGATTTGCAGTGCATATATAACGTGGACAATCTTCAAGATACTTGCAGCGACTGAGTCAATGCTTGCTATGGACTGCAGCCTGACATGGAACGGAGGCATGTAAACACTACAATCCCTTTGTGTGTTGAGTTATTCACTTCTGTTGCTAAAGGCAATATAATTTGTGAGCCTCAAGAGGCTAGAGGACTTTGACTCCTATCAGCCTCTCCTAGTGGGGCCTACGATCAGGGAAGATGTGAGTTGCTGCCCAGCAAGATTTGGAGCCACAGGTTCTCTGCCCCTGACCTAGAGCAACAGAAGTAAATGGTCTCATGTGCTGGGGTCAGGGGGAGAAGCAGGAAGGCTGGCGTTTGGTTGTTCCACAAAGGAGATACCTAAAGGAGGGTTGGTTACAATCATCGCTGACCTCTCTGGTGCCCTTTGGCCGGGCCCCCTACCTCCTGAGCTTCTCCCTGATTTCGAGGTTCCTAATCTCGTTCTTGAGGTCGTCGAACTCCTGCGCGGACGTGAGGTTGCAGAAGACCCGGAAATCGTTGTAAGGGGGGATGCCGTGGTCGCGCCCCCTCTGGATGTTGATGGCTGCCAGGTCCAGAGAGACAGAATGGGCCATGGAGAAGAGCTTCTCGGTCAGCTCCATGTTCAAGAGTTCGGAAGGCACTCGCATTTTCCCGGGGACCCCAAAGAGTCCGCGGAGAAGCGGGTCGATGCCGCCTTCCTGGGTGATCCTGAACGGCGAGAAGAAGGCCTTGTGAAGAGGGAGGTGGCCCTGCCGGATGGGCTGGAAAGTTTCGTTGAGCCGGTAAAGGAGAGGGTTGATGAGGGTGTGGCCGAAGCGGAAGGCGGCCGTGGCGAAGGCGTTCAGGATGCCGGCGTTGGTGTTGGGCTCGTAGCCTTTGTACTCCCGCAAGACCTTCATCCCGGCTTCCCCGAAGATCTTGGGCAACCAGTGCGAGTACGTGATGTGCTGCATCTCGGCCCCCACGATCTTCCGAGCCTCATGGTAGATGGTATCCCCGTCCCAGTGAGGGTTCAGGGCCAGGAGCTTGGTGGCCACACGGTTATGCTCCCGGAACCACAGAGTGTGCATGGAAGTCAAGGCCAGCTGTTCGTTGGCTCGGTGGTCGCCGGCCAAGAAACACGGGACGGGACTCTCACTCTCGTCCCGCATACATTCGGTGGGAGGCCCCACGGCGAAGGGGAGGAGGTGCTTCCCGGAGCTAGGGACCACCTGCCCTTGTTTCAGGAGCCCCCTCTGGTTGCTGAGGTCCCTTAGCTCCAGAGACTCGTGCTCCGTGCTCCCGTAGACGTTGGATGCATCGATGAACGAGGTGAGGTGGTTGATTTGCTCCCGGGCGTACACGGAGTTCATCAGCAGTGAGGTCATCCCGCTACCACACACGGGGCTGGAGCGGACGAAGAACATGCAATGTCCATTCCTCACCCGCGGGTCGTTTTCCGGGATCATGACGGAGAAGCAGGGAGGGTCGTTGGTGCACACCTGGCTGCACGACGCACCATCAGAGAAGCGCGCCATGCTGATGGCTGCCACGGTCTGGTCCATGTCGTGGTCAAGGAACTGTCCCCATTGCATCAGCATGTGAGTGAACTGGTCGTCGGGCGTGATGGTCTCGGTGCCAATCATGGCGGTCGAGACCAAGCGAGGGAGCGGAAGGGGGAGCTCCCGGGAGTCGTCGGCCAGAGAGAAGCCTCTGGGCAGGTTGAACCCGTTCTGGTAGGCCGGCTTGAGCAGTCGCTCGAAGGCAGTGAGGGAGGCTCCCCACATGGGGTGCTGGAGGTTGTTGCACGAGCCGTCATGGGTCCGGTACTTCCTGTGGAAGCAGATGTCGGAGCAGTTGGGGGTGCGGCGGTGGGCAGAGCAGCCGGACAGGTTAGCGATCATATTCAGGTAGTGCGGGGAGACCAGGTCGTTGTAGCGGTACCCTGAAAGACCACTCCCAGAGCGTCACCCAATGGATTAGAATCAGAACAAGCATATGCTACAAAACGAATTCCTTTTTCTAATATTGCAAATCTCAACACCAGATTGTGAGGCTAATAATTCCAGGATATCTGGAACCTTCCCTAAACCCTCGCAGGTTTATATTTATTTTTAAAGTTTCTAGCAAATGCCTAGTCCTTCAGAGGGAAACTCTAATTACATATGAGCTACCGCACTGGGCCAAATGTAAGCTGCACCTGCAAATAAGCCACACCTTCCAAATTTTGCAGCTTGGGGGAGGCTTGGGAGCCGTGGATGGGACAGACACCCTTGCCCTGCGCTCCCGGGCTGCTCTTGGGGGGGGGGGAGCCATACCGCTTTGCTGGGGGCCTCCCCTGTCCCCCCCCTTGTTCCAACATCTTGGGGAAAGCTTTGGAGCGGTGGGTGGGCTGGGCACTGTTGCCCTGCACTCCCGGGCCACACTTTTCACGATCGGAATTTGGGGGGAAAGTGTGGCTTATATTCAGGCCAATACGGTATGCCTTCTTAAGGCAAAGGAATGACCACAGAGAGGTCCTTATAGCCTTCCCTTCAACCCAAAGGTTTCTAGGCCAATGAAGATTTTGTTCAAATGCAACACATTCTCAGCATTTTATTAGAATGCAGTTTACGTCCAAATAAAAACCAGAAAAGCAATTCTAGGATGGAATCTCAGCAGCAGACACACCAGTTCCTTAACTTAGTCTCCTGTACACCTGGAGGGTGGAAAAAACCCCTGTTGACTTGACACTGAAAAGCTGCTAACATGGGGGACAAGCAGTCTTCTAGTGGGAGTGATTTCCATATCTAGGGCGCCATAACAGAGACATAACACATAACATGCTCTCATGGTTTGTTGCTGCTGCTCAGTGGTGGCTTTATTACCTGTTCCATTCATGTCCACCACCAAGCCTTGCTGCACATGTTCCTGGATAAGCTGCAAGGTCCTTTCGAAGATCTCTCCGGCCCGAGCTGTCTCGATGGTGTACGGATCCCGCGGGTAACGGAAAAGAGCCAGCAATTCATTAGGAGTTTTGGGTCGCCTGTCCGGAGAGGACAGAAAGCCATTTTTAAGCGCCACCGCATTTTCCAAAAGCCTCTGCATTATCGGCTGAGATACTAACAGCAATCCGAGTTCTCAAACGTGCTGGTCCTTATTGCAGCCAAAATGGCTCTGTTCTTCCCGTCCACAAGAGGGCGATATCAGCAGGCTTGGGGGAACCCAGGCTATGCAGGGGGATAAACAACCTTTCTACTCCAAAGAAAGTCCCATTCAGTTCAATGGGGCTTCCTTCCAACTGAATGGGTATAGGATTATAGCCTTGGAAGTGGGGGGACGACGACCCCCAAAGCTACCCAGGGATGACTAAGGATGCTCAGTGGTCACACAATGCTGGCTGACTATTGGGGCAGGAGATAGAAAACTAGGGGAGGAGAGTGGAATGGAGTATCCTGAAAAAGAGCAGGCCACAATGGAACAATTTGTCGCAGCTCCCACTTGTTACTTTTACTTTCAGTTAGGGAAGTGAGAAAACGGCAGTTTCCACTTGCATCCGTCACAACCAGCACCGATTCTGTTCTGCTGCAGATTGGTTTCTGAAAAATACTGCATTATTTGTCCTGCTGTTTGCTATTCAGTGTGGGTTACACAACTGTTTATGTTCATTTCCATGCCGAGGAAACATCAAAACTACCATACTTTTCCGTGTATTAGATGAGGTCCCCCCCCAAAAAAAAGAATGCTAAAAAATGGGGGGAATGCACTTTATACATGGTCAGTGCATATTGGTGACATGGGATTGTTTGGTTCTGCTAGCTGGAGATTGCCAGCAGTGTTCTTGGGCTCTGCGAAAAGGGCTGGTGTTTATTTGCTGTCGCTGCGGCAACAGTGCGGGTGATTTGAGGCTTCTGACGGCGGTTACAGCAGCGCGCAGGTCAGACGGGTGGGTGATTTTCAGCAATATTGCCCCTAAAAAAGCTCGACAACTCTGGTCTACCCCATAGCTGTCAACTTTTCCCTTTTCTTGCAAGGAATCCTATTCGGAATTAGGGAATTTCCCTTAAGAAAAAGGGAAACATTGACAGCTATGCTCCCCTCCCCCCAAAAAATCTCAACAACTCTGGGCAATCTCACCCCAGTTTCTTAAGTTTGAGCCTCCCCAAATAGGCAGCGTCTTATGCATGGGAGCGTGTTATGCACGGAAAAATACGGTATGTGTCGTTTGCAGACTTAAGAAAACAGTGATGTGAAAGATTGAACTTGCTTGGCTTATTTCCATTCCTGACCACAGACAGACAGGCGGAACGCAGCCATTCCTGCTCCCTTTTCCATTTGCGTGGGAATTCCTACTTCCCGTGAAGTCCCTGGCTGAGTGACAATTGGGGACTCTGCTACATTTGTGAAGATAAAGTGCTTTATATGCATTATAACTGGGAGAAAAGCAATGACAAACCTAGACAGCATCTTAAAAAGCAGAGACATCACCTTGCCAACAAAGGTCCGTATAGTTAAAGCTATGGTTTTCCCAGTAGTGATGTATGGAAGTGAGAGCTGGACCATAAAGAAGGCTGATCGCCGAAGAATTGATGCTTTTGAATTATGGTGCTGGAGGAGACTCTTGAGAGTCCCATGGACTGCAAGATGATCAAACCGATCCATTCTGACAGAAATCAGCCCTGAGTGCTCACTGGAAGGACAGATCCTGAAGCTGAGGCTCCAATACTTTGGCCACCTCATGAGAAGAGAAGACTCCCTGGAAAAGACCCTGATGTTGGGAAAGATGGAGGGCACAAGGAGAAGGGGACGACAGAGGACGAGATGGTGGGACAGTGTTCTCGAAGCTACCAGCATGAGTTTGACCAAACTGCGGGAGGCAGTGGAAGACAGGAGTGCCTGGCGTGCTCTGGTCCAGGGGGTCACAAAGAGTCGGACACGACTAAACGACTAAACAACAACACAACAACAACAACATGCATTATAACACTGTGACACCAGATGGCGAGGTGGAGTCCGGTTTTCCGCTAATGGGATTTCTCTGTATGAAATTTGCAACGCGTTTAACTGAATCGCTTCTTTGATGTGTCTAGACCCAACCCGGGTCGGAAATGACTGCAAAACAGCCCTCCCCCCACAAAATGGCTTCTGCATCTGTGCGGCCTTCCCACCTGCCCCCGAAAATGTGAGTTTATTCTCCAAACGGTCTTACTTGCTAAACAGCTCGGTGCGCGTAGAATTGATGGCGTGGTCCACACTGCTGATGGCTTCCTGGATCGAGGTAGCTACAAAGGTGTCGCCGCTTCTGCCAACGTTCGTAGCTTTTTTAAAACCACAAAGGTGTGTGTTGGGGGAGAGATTCAAAATTTAAACCACTTCCATTTTAGAATCATCTGCCTTGAAAACAGTAACCTTACTGCCCAATACACCAGCTCCTAGCACATATTTTGAGTTTGCTCGGAACGTGAACATGTCAGAACAATAAGAATAGCTTTGCTTTTTCTTGCACCCATAAAGGCCTTTCCCTTGCTTTTTAGCATAACCTTTTGCGCTGCACACATTGATGGCAGAAATCTGCCTTTCATGTAGGTTTCTCCAGGTAGGGGTGGAAAAGACTCCCACCTGAAACCCCAGTGAGCTGCTGCCTGTCCGTGTAGACAATATAGAGCTATAGAGCTCATTATAAGAAAGCTTCCTACATTCCCTGCTGCATTGTGTCACCCAGAGAAGGGGCTACAGGCAGGGATCTGCAAAGAATCCTTTTCGTTTTATGGGGGGAAAATATTTTGCAAATGTATGCAGATTTAATCAACCAGCTAATCATCAAGAAAATGTACATGTTTAATCAGCTAGGGTTTATGTAACTGGGTGACAGCCCTGCTTAGAAAATGTAGATCTAGAGGATTTTAATCTCACTTGTAAGGTAACAAAAACTATGGACAACTCAGATGGATAAAAAAAGTGGATAACTGATTGATATGCAGATGCAAATGTTCATATTAGGACCCATGGAAGGGAAGAGGGAAAATCTCGAGATTCAGAGCATGGATTTGCAATTGAATTTGTTGTACATTTATTTCTTTTTAAAATAAAATAAAAATTGTTTTTTAAAAGAAAAGAAAACGTAGATGTAGGATTGCATGTTGGCACAGATTGTATGCGGCTAAAGGGGTGCAGAAAAGCCAGCCATGCAAACTGGCTCCAAGTAGACCAGCCTCTGCCAATCTGGTGCCCTCCAGCTACAACTCCCATCAGCGCCAGCCAGTGGGAGTTGTAGTCCGAAACAGCTGGAGGGCGCCAACTTGGGGAAGGTTGCATGACCAGGCTAACATTGCAGATGCAAAGGAAGATTGCTCTCACCTGTGATTGTCAGTTGCATGGTGCTGGAAGTAAACCCAAAAGTGTTCCTGGCTACGCACTCGTACCTCCCTTGATCAGCCATCCCCAGGTCTCGGATGGAGAGGGTCCCTTCTCTGTTGATGTGGAACTTGCCGCTCTCTGTGATCTGAATTCCTTCCTGATATGCAAGGGAAAGAGGTTTTGGAGCTTGGATAGACTAGGTTCAGCTTTGGCCCAGGCTATGCACACAGGATAGGGACGCGGGTGGCGCTGTGGGTTAAAGCCTCAGCGCCTAGGGCTTGCCGATCGAAAGGTCGGCGGTTTGAATCCCCGCGGCGGGGTGCGCTCCCGTTGCTCGGTCCCAGCGCCTGCCAACCTAGCACCCCCGGGTGCAAGTAGATAAATAGGGACCGCTTACTAGCGGGAAGGTAAACGGCGTTTCCGTGTGCGGCTCTGGCTCGCCAGAGCAGCGATGTCACGCTGGCCACGTGACCCGGAAGTGTCTCCGGACAGCGCTGGCCCCCGGCCTATAGAGTGAGATGGGCGCACCAACCCCAGAGTCTGGCAAGACTGGCCCGTACGGGCAGGGGTACCTTTACCTTTACCTTTATGCACACAGGATGGGACACGGGTGGTGCTGTGGGTTAAACCACAGAGCCTAGGACTTGCCGATCAGGTGGTCAACGGTTCAAATCCCTGCAACGGGGTGAGCTCCCGTTGTTCTGTCCCTGCTCCTGCCAACCTAGCAGTTTGAAAGCACATCAAAGTGCAAGTAGATAAATAGGTACCGCTCCGGCGAGAAGGTAAACAGCGTTTCCGTGCGCTGCTCTGGTTCGCCAGAAGCGGCTTAGTCATGCTGGCCACATGACCCGGAAGCTGTACGCCGGCTCCCTCGGCCAGTAATGCAAGATGAGCGCCACAACCCCAGAGTAATCCGTGACTGGACCTAATGGTCAGGGGTCCCTTTACCTTTTTATGCACACAGGAGAATGGGGTGGGAATGCATGGGGGGGGGGGGTGCATCACATGTGAGAATGTTCATCTGGGCTAAGACAAGCAAACCATGATGCAAATAGAAAATCAGTAGGTGTGCTATTTTTCTATTTCAAAGGTTGATTATTTTTTTAAAAGACTTTTACTAATGTGGAAGTGCATTCAAAAACAGAACTTATCCCTTTCAGTCTTCTTTTATGTGTTGGCTGAGTCAGAAAGCCAAAACAGAGTGATTCTTCTTCTTCTTCTTCTTCTTATTATTATTGCATGGGTTGATATTAGTGTGCAGGCACTTGCTTTCCTCCAATGGATATCTGAATGTGCAAAACTTGTGTGCGACGAATTTGTTTTGGAACAAATTGTAAAGGTAAAGGTAAAGGACCCCTGACAGGTAAGTCCAGTTGCAGACGACTCTGGAGTTGCGGTGCTCATCTCGTTTTACAGGCTGAGGGAGCCGGCGTTTGTCTGCAGACAGTTTCTCCGGGTCATGTGGCCAGCATGACTAAGCCCCTTCTGGTGAAACCAGAGCAGCGCACTGAAACGCCGTTTACCTTCCCACCGGAGCCATACCTATTTATCTACTTGCACATTTTGGCATGCTTTCGAACTGCCACCGACCTTCTGATCGGCAAGCCCAAGAGGCTCAGTGGTTTAGACCACAGCACCACCAGCGTCCTGGAACAAATTGTACCTCACCGGAAAAAAATGAGATGAAATTGGACACATTGATCACCAAAGTGGGCATGGGGTGCTTGTTCGGCATGGCAAGTCTCCTGAAAAAACCCAGTTCAAGCTGGCTTTGATCCAGGAAGGAAGAAACGGTTGTGTGAACTGATACATTTCAACAGCCACCAGAATACAGTGGTACCTCGGGTTACAGACGCTTCAGGTTACAGACTCCGCTAACCCAGAAATAGTATCTCGGGTTAAGAACTTTGCTTCAGGATAAGAACAGAAATCGCATGGCGGCAACAGGAGGCCCCATTAGCTAAAGTGGTACCTCAGGTTAAGAACAGTTTCAGGTTAAGAACGGACCTCCAGAACAAATTAAGTTCTTAACCTGAGGTACCCCTGTACACGCAAGCGCAAACTAGGGCTTGCACACTACGGCGTCTCACCCAGCTGGCCACCAGATGTCAGCAAAGGCATTGCAAAAATTTGATTGGCAGCAAAAGACAAGTTATCTCAGGCTACGGTCGCATGGCACATTGGGCTGTGTTCCTTCGCATGCACTCTTTAAAGTTCTCTTTGAGATTTGGGACAGAGGGCTGGGCTTCAGATTAGGCATGTCTGCACTGCCTGAACTCTTTCTGGAGACCCAAAATAACCATTGCTTCCCCCGCCTGGATACTGGAGGTGGTATGGAAAAGGCTTTGCACATTCAGTCCACCATTCTCTCTGTCCACAAGCTTTTGGTAGCCCAACTGGGAGCTGTATTTTACCCCTTACAGGCCTAAAATTCTCAGCACCCTCAGCGAACGACAGTTCCCGGGATCCTCTGGGTGTGTGTGTGTGTGCTTGAAATGTGTTTAAAATATATTGCGCGTTTGCAGCAGCAGCAGTGGGTTCCCCATCCAAGGCAGGCAGGCCTCAGGGCAACAGGTGTTCAAAGTGCATCGATCAACACTCAGGTACCTTGGCCCATGTGATGGTGGGCTGTGGGTCCCCTTGGGCAGCGCAGGTGATCTCAATGTCTTGTCCAGTCTCCGCCACCATATCTTGCGGGGGGTGAAGGAAGACCGGAATCACTGTTTAGGGTGAAGAGGAAAGAGTCGGGCAGACACCCCAAACTTCTTGGTCAGGAATGTTATAATAATAAAATTTTATTTATATCCCACCCTCCCCAGTCAAAGCCGGGCTCAGAGTGGCTAACAACAGTAAAATAATAAAGCATTCTAAAATCAATTCATTATAAAATCAGATCAAATCAAATTAATGGCAACCATTGAGCTAGAATTCTGTGAGGATTACCAAAGGAGGAATTCCAAGGTCTCAAATATAAAATACACACATAAGTATATAAACCATGTGACCGAAATAGTACAGGACTCTCCCAAATTGACCTCGAATATTTCTCCGCAAGGAGGAAGGAAATGGGAAAGCCTCTCCATTGTCTTTTGCTTACCTGTCTTAAGGGCAGATTTGTGTATGAATAGGGTGAGCCTGTGACCTGGATTTAGGAATTAAAGTATTTACCATCACAAAAGAATGGCCAGGCTGCCCAGGTAAAGCAGTCAGTGACCATTATCAGGTATCCTGGCAGGCAGGATTTCTGCTGTAGACCGCCTCCTTCTGTGTTGTTTGTATGATGTTTCAGGGGGGTGGTCTTGGGCTACAGGGTGGGCAATTTCAAAAGTCTATATAAGGACTTGCGCACCATTGTTCGGAATTCTCTCCTCCCTCCAGCGTGTGGGGAGTGGGGACCCTGTTGCAACCAGTTTAATAAAGATCAGGCTTACTAACTGCTTTGCTTCTCAATATACTCTGGTTGTGTTAAGTTGTGGGTGAACATATCAGACGACACAGTGATTCTTCAAACAGCTCTTGTTTATTCACAGGCCAGAACAGAACTGAACTGAAGGGTTCAGCCAGCCTGCTTATATAGAGCTCCAGTACAACGTAACTGTAACAACTTTCTGTAACTATCCAATCATTGAACGTCACTTTCGATCCCTTATTTGCATACGTGGACCTGAGTAAAAACTATCTACAGTATCCCCCTGCTGGCCCAGGGTGAGAACTTCAGTACATAACAGGTTGGCCTCTGTTATTTTCTCCTACCAATAGGGGGACCCACTTTAAGGACTCTATATGGGCTCTTGGATACCCCATAAGGGAAAAGGAGCAGGTTTTTTTCTTATAACAGAAACAACTGGGGAGGAAGCTCAAAGGGCCACAGGAGGCAAAAGCGATTTGAGGAGCAGAAGATGTACGACCAAACATACCTCGCGGAGTCACCCAGAGCTGCACAGGGGAGCTTCGGACCCCAATGGCGCTGATGGCGTGGCATTCGTACTGGCCTTGGTCGTGAAGGGCCACTCGGACCACCCTCAGGGTGCCCGTGGAGAGGATGCTGTGTCTCCGGTCGCTCGGCAATGGACCACCTAACAACAACGACATGCCGTAAGGCAGCGGCCAAGTTTGGACTGAGTTCTTGTGGGCAAGGCCGGCTCCAGTTGGGCGCTCTTGATGAGGTGTGGTGGCAGCCCTGGGAAGATGGGCCAAGCCACATTTTTTATTTCCCACAATGCATCTAGGTGAGGAGCTGGCAGCTGCCAAAGGCTTGGTGCTGGTTCTGAGGAACACTGGGGCTGTTTTAAGGCAGTGGTTCCCTGGGAACTGTAGTTCGTTACAGGGGTTGGGAATTGTAGCTCTGCAAGTGGGCCATTACAGTTTGCAGGATTGCTTGGGGGACGTCACGTGCTTTAAATGTGCATTGGATGTGCTTTGAATGGATGGTGTGGATCTGGTTATTTATGACCCCTTAAGATGATGATGATGATAATAATAATAATAATAATAATAATAATAATAATAATAATAATAATAAT